>JPKD01002150.1:0-17172 GCA_000750935.1 Pseudogymnoascus sp. VKM F-4519 (FW-2642)
CAGAGTTTAGTTTGAATACTATGCGTTCTAGCACTCTACCCATACTCATTACATCTATAAAGAAAATGAAACACCTAATAAGAACTCTAACTCCATCTATAGTTAAGAGTAATAATTAGACTTTAAAGACTCCTTAAACTATAAGGGAGCTTACTTTTTAAATAGAGTATATTAAGAACTATGTTATATAACATTAGAATAGCTCTCCTAGCTTAATTAATAATGTACTAAGCTAGCTTATAAAGGGAGCTTAAGTTATAATACATTCTACTATTCTACTAAAGGTAGAAGTTAAGGCTCTATAAGTAGCAAATGAATAGAAAAAGAGGAGGGAAAGGAAGTTTAAGAGGTGTATAATGTAAGGGGGTAGTCTCTCTATATAAGAGGGAGAGGATATCCTTTAGAGTACTAAGGTTGAAGCTTAAGTCTATATAGAGGCAGCTAGTAAGAGTAGTTAGTAGGTAGGCTCTACGGGCTAATAGAAGCGTCATGGCTTATGTGGTATTATAGGCTATAATTCCCGTATGCGCTAGAGGCATAAGGATTCAATTACGATTAAATAACGGTCTTTATGTTGGGTGGTGCTGTAGTAATAGGCAGTAATAGTTAATTTTAGTGTTTTAGTAGGCAACTCGCTCGGGTGGGCAACTCGCATGTGAAATACGTTAGATACTTGAGCCTTTTTTTATTTTAGGTGGTAGTGGTGATACTACATTTATTCTCCATTTTATCGCAACAGGATTATGATTGTCACCCCCTCTTTTTACTAATATTCACAACAATTCGCGTACCGAAGAAATCCATATACGAAACAAATAGTCTCTAAAGCATCCGTTTGCTCATTTACTCATTCTCTGCTCGCGACGTCGAAATGCTGAAAGTGGAGAGATCGATCACCACATCTACCCCACAACCCCACCAAAGGAAAAGATCCGTTGTTTTAGATTGTGGGGGTAGTGGGGGGGTTGGAAGATTGGGGGAGAGAGAGGAAGTGAGAGGGGAAAGGGGGATGGATTGAGCGATGAGGAGGGGTAAGGTGGCGATTGATTGAGTTTGTGAAGAGATGGATGGAGTATTCATGAGGCTGTTGGTGATGAGAGTGGAATGGAGTCTTCATAGAGTGTAGTCGAGTGTAGTCGTTATAGTGTTTTGCCCTAGTGTCTCCGGCAGTTGGACTCGACTCGACTAACGAACGCTTGTATGGCTCGACTCGACTGTTGGTGTTAGTGAGTAGAGGAGACAATAATCACACTATAACCCGCACTATAGTATCTCGACTATCAATGCAGTCTACCTAGACTCGACTCTCACAATCTCCAATTTATACTCTTTCTTGTACACTTTCCCGTGCATATAGTGCATCCCTTTGCACACTCCTCGTCTCTCACATAACACTTGCTTTGTACACTGTCATCTCTTACACACTAGCACATGTCACTCGGCCTCACTACCGGCCCGTGTTATAGTAGTCGAGTCTTGTATCCTGCGTCGCCAAGTCAAGCCCAATCCTCACGTTTTTACACTTTTACACCCATTCCCATGACGTCACCCCTCCATTAAGCAACACCGATTTGCCTCAATCAGCTCTATTTCTTACCCCCGACCTCCTCCCATCCCTCCCTCATCCCTCCCTCATCCCTCCCTCATCCGTCCCCCATCTCTCATCCTTACCCTCGCAACCACCAAAATCAAATATAAGACGTCACCACCAACATGCCACACACGGCACCTCACATCCTCTTCCCTCCCTCCATTTCCAAATGAAGCATCGAGTCTCGCGTCTTGTTTCCCATAATCCCGCCGCTTTGTTCCCACTAATCCCAATTGATCAATACACGCCTCACAACTCCCCCAATCCCCAAAGCGGACCACTCTCGTTTCCTCCACGCCGGTACGCTAAACCCCCTCTGGACGCGACCCGTGGATAGCCGGGGTGAGTACCGGGCGGGATGCGGAGTCTCCACTTGGTGAGCCCTGGATCGCTGGGATCGCTTAGACTTCCTCGCATGGCAAAGTCCTGTTTTGGTGCGTTTATCTTTCTCTTTTCTCATCTTTCCCGCGCGCTTCTTGGCGCTCTCGAATGTCATCCGATTGCACAAGTAAGGGAAAGCGTGCGGGTCATGAGCGTTATCCGAGTATACGACCTGTATATGACTGTGGCGGTACATCGATGTGCTGATATTCTCTCACTTTATGCTATGTACCTGCTTACCTCTCTATCTGGGGATTCTGGAGTCCCCAGCGAGAAAGAGTGCGATGCCCACTATTTTTCCCTTCCCTCTCCTCCTCCAATTATTTCCCCAATTGCTCCCCGGGATGCCTTGTTACAGGCTATTCCTATCATTCCCTCCCGTCTTTCTCTCCCCACACATCCCTCCCTCCCTCCCTCCCTTTCCCTCCCTTTCCCTCCCTTTCCCTCCCATACGCCCCCGCACTTCCAATCACGTTCCTGGATGACTACAAGACAATCACTGCTATGGTACTATAGTAGTGCTACCATCTACAGAAGTCATAAAGTCACTACCAATGACTACCAATACTCACCCTACTACTTCCCCACATCACCACCTCCATCTCGCCCCATCAAGGATTCCCTCGATGATGATGTCAAAGGTACCAGAAGGCGTAAGAGACTCCCCCTCGACTATCCATCGAAAAACTGGAGATCTGATTGTCAACATATAACTTAGTGGAACCCCGCACCGCTAAGCAGTTTTGCATTTCTTTTTCTCTTATCATATCGTTCCTTCCTTTTATATATCTGCTTTGAACATACATACATACTGTAGTTCCCCTCATTCCTATCAATCCCATCTTTCAACAAACAAACCCCCAATCCACATGCCAACCATGGCGGACCCCAACATGGACGACCCCAACAACAAACTCACCACCATACCAATCGGCAGCAATGAGGTCGCCGTCCCCACACGCATCAACACTGGCGAGCCCTCCTCTAGCTCCTCCCCCGCCGACCCCTCCAGCCCTCGCCGCGACTCCGTAGTCAGCAAGCCCGATCAAGAAGAGGAAGAAGATGAGAGGCTAGCCGGCATCACCGACGAGAGGGAGCGCACGCGCCGCAGGCTAAATCTCAAGCTCGCGAATCCGCTCGGCAATTTCCCTGTCGAGAAGGTCGGCGACATGGGCGAGCAGTACTGTCGCGAGTTTGCGTTGGGCGAGGCGGAGGATGTTCGTGCCTTCAGACTCGGGGCTATGGTCGCTAAGGACCCGAATATGTTCAGCGAAGTCGAGGGACTAACTGAGGACGAGCGCAAGGTGTTTTCCGATGAGCTGGAGCACAAGTGGAGGCAGCCTAAGAAGCTGTATCTCGTGATTCTGCTATGTTCGCTGTGTGCAGCTGTACAGGGAATGGGTAAGTTTTTTTCATTTTAAATTATGATACTTTTTAAGAGATCACGCGACTAACTCCCCTCAGATGAAACCGTCGTCAACGGCGCCCAAATCTTCTATAAACAGCACTTCGGCATCGGTGAAAAGGACCCCCGCTCCACCTGGCTCGTCGGCCTCCTCAACTCGGGCCCCTACCTCTGCTGCGCCTTCATTGGCTGCTGGCTAACCATCCCCTTCAACAACTGGTTCGGCCGCCGTGGCACCATCTTCCTAACCTGCTTCTTCTCGGCGACCGCCTGCTTCTGGCAAGCTTTCGCCAACACCTGGTGGCATATGTTCATCGCGCGTTTCTTTCTCGGCTTCGGCATCGGTCCCAAGTCCGCCACCGTGCCCATCTACGCTGCTGAGACGGCGCCACCGCCCATCCGTGGTGCCTTAATCATGTGCTGGCAGATGTTTACGGCGTTTGGTATCTTCGTCGGGTACGCGGCTGATCTGATGTTCTACGAAGTCAAAGACCCGTCTGGCGTCTCGGGGATGAACTGGCGTCTCATGATGGGCTCCGCTATGATCCCGGCTGTCGTAGTATGCTGCTTCGTCTTCATGTGTCCTGAGTCCCCGCGCTGGTACATCAGCCAGGGCCGGCACCACCAAGCCTGGACCGCAATCCAGCAACTCCGCTTCAACAAAGTGCAAGCCGCGCGCGACCTGTTCTACATTCAATACCTCGTCAGCGCCGAGCTCGAGACCATCAACATGGGCAACAAAGCCAAGGAACTCATCAGCGTCCCGCGAAACCGCCGCGCCCTCCAGGCGTCCGAGTTGGTCATGTTCATGCAGCAATTCTGCGGTGTCAATATTATAGCCTACTACTCCTCGGAAATCTTCCTCGAGGCCAACCTTTCCGAACTCTCCGCCCTAGGCGCCTCAATGGGTTTCGGCGCTATAAATTTCTTATTCGCTCTCCCCGCTTTTTACACTATCGATACCTTTGGTCGCCGCAATCTGCTTCTCACTACTTTCCCATTAATGGCGCTGGCGCTCTTCTTCACGGGTTTCTCGTTCCTCATCCCTGAGACGTCGGTGGCGAGAATCGCATGTATCGCCCTCGGGATTTACCTCTTTGGAATGGTCTACTCCCCCGGCGAGGGCCCGGTGCCCTTCACTTACTCCGCTGAGGCGTACCCTCTGTACATCCGCTCGCAGGGCATGTCCCTTGCCACAGCTACAACCTGGTTCTTCAACTTCGTCCTCTCCATCACCTGGCCCTCCCTCCTCGAAGCTTTCGGTCCGACGGGGGCATTCTGCTGGTACGCAGCGTGGAACGTGATCGGGTTCTTCGGGGTGCTAATGCTTGTCCCTGAAACCAAGGGGAAGACGCTCGAGGAGCTGGATGTCGTGTTTGGTGTCAAGAGTAGGTTGTTTGCCAAGTATGGGCTGCAGCAGTTTGTGTACTTCTTGAAGGGGGGGAAGTTGAATAAGAGGGCCGAGAGGCCGGAGGAGCCGGTGGGTGAGCCGGATTATGATGAGAAGACTTTTCAGAGTGAGACAGAGAGGGTGCAGGATAGGAGGGTTTAGAGGGGATTGGGGATAGAAAAGATTGATAGAGGAAGGGCGTTGGGTTTTATTGTTTGTGATGGATTTGGATTTGGATTTGAATTTTTTTTTGGGATTGGATTGGAGTGGAATCTTGTATTCATATAGAATACAAGATTCCACTCCAATCTATACTTGATACCCCCAAATTGAACACATATAACATAATAACTCACTTCCATCTCGCCTACTTTCAGTCATTTTCAGTTCTTCAGCGCTTCTCAGTTTCTCATTGGTTTTCAGTGGGTTACAGTGTCTTTCATTTCTTGTGTGGTTTTAGGTTTTTGTCGGTCCTTCCGCGCTTTTCAATTCTCCAGTGGCTCTCAGTAGGTTTCAGTGTCTGAGTGTTTCTCGGTATTCCTCAGCGCGCGCCGCCTCCAGTCCCCCTTTCTAGACCGACCCCCTCAGCTGCGCCCAAACCACATAGCCATCGTCTATAAGTACACCCTCTCTCCTCCCCTCCGTCAGTCTTATCAAATAATCGAGCTATCAAAAGACGAAAAGACCCGGCGAGGTACAATGGAGGCCACATGGCTGGCGATGTGGCGCTGGGGTTATCTGGTGTGTTTAGGCTGCTGTCGTCGCTACGTGTGCTGTCGTTAAGGGGCTGTTGTCACTGTCACCACCGCTCCTGTCGCCATTGCTGTTGTCGCCACCGTCCTGTTGCTGTCATCGCGCACTACCATCGCCATCCTACTCCTTAAGAACAACACACACATCACTACACCCGACCCCCTGGCTGCTTTCTTCGAATTCCTGATCCGATTGTTTGTCGTTATGTCAGCAGCGATACCCTTCATCTTTGCATTGTTGGATGAATTCTGCGGCTGTGATCATACTCGAATGGGACAAAAGGGATTATATAGAAGTAACTATTCTTGATGTATCTTGTTGTGCGTGGTAGACTACACTAGAGGGGAGGGAGGAAGAGAAAGACTGGGGTTTGAGGGATGAGAGGTTTGAGGGATATGAGAGCTACTCCTACCTTTCCTCTGATTGAAACCATCCATCCCCAAGGTGACGAAGGTGGGGGCTAGAGCGACGGGGATAAGAAAAAAAAGGAATGCAAAAATGCGTATATATAAATCCTCTCCCAGCCGATGAGAAGACCTCAGCGGCGACATAAAGCAGCTTAAACCAGTCATGAGTGACTGCTGTGTGGTGCGTGGTGCGTGCTCAAGGAATACGGGGCTTGCGCCGTGCTGTCTCAGGAAGTGGAAGGAAGGGTGAGATGATGGCGTGTCATTGCTGTTGCCGCCCTCTTGCTGTTGTCGTGGAGTCCTGTCGTTGTTGGTAGGTACTGTCACCACTTCTGTTACCGCGCGCACCCCCATCACCACCCCCTATCGCCACCGATCAACCTCTCTGGTCACTGAGAGCTGCATTTGCTGCGATATTCACGGGGTTAATATTGATACTCGAGAAGCAGCTGTGACATCTGCCCCTCGGTTGTAATATAGAGATCTGCCTCGTCTTGTGGCGTGCGCTCGTACATGACAAATAACCAATGTTCTCGGGACGATGTTGATATGTTCATATACAGTCTCAACTAGAGGGAACCAAAGACAGAACAGAGAAAGCTGGAGACGAGATGGGAATGAAAAGGAAGGGAGTTGAGAGTTAGGATATGGGGGACTGGGATGAGAGGAATAAAAAGTATAAGAGACACAAGAGCTACTCTTACCTTTCCCCTGACTAAATATCCCCCGCTAAAACAGACAACGGAGAGAGCGGGAATCGAGATGGAAATAAAAAGGTATATAAGTCTCTCTTTCCTGTTGCTATCGGTGAAATCCCAAAACACTTCTAGGCAGTGCGTCAAATATGCGACAGGAAGCCACCCGAAAGTCTCCCGATCTTGTCTGTCTCAGCATCCCCGCAGCTCATGTTGCTGCCGGCCAAACTCAGAAGGGAGGATCTGCGGTGTGCTACTTTGGAGGGGAGAGGGGGGGTTGTATAACCATTATGCGGGACGAACGAGAGGGGTGGGTATGGGATGAAATTGGGATAAAAAGGGATGTAAGACGTGGAACGGGGTTGGGATGATGTGAGATTGTACTTAATACCTTTCCCTTGATTTCTTCCCCCTATATTCCCAAGGCAATGGAATATATGAATAGAGAAATAGCGAGATGGAATTGGGAATAAAAAGCACTATATAACCCCTCTGTCCCATCGGGCCGTTGAGAGGAATCATGAGCATCGAAGATAGTGAGAACCTGTGTTCCAGTAGTTGCTGTGCGGTGCATGTCGGGGGAAAGGTGGTGGACAGGGACTATGCTGTGTCGGGAGGGGGATGGACTCACGTTGTGCCATCGGGGGAAATGTTGTCGTCGCTGAGTTGCTGTCGTCGCGGTGCTCCTGCAGCAGACGCCAGGAAGTAAATTTGATGGCACCAGCCCTGTTACTTAACAGAAATGCCTAGGAGTATATTTTCAAGCTCGGGGGCCTCCAGTGACTAGCCAAGACGGCTCGGCTGTGAAACGATTCGGATCTCCGCAACGAGGCCATCTTCGCACATATTCATTGCCTGTAACCCTGTTTGAAGTTAATATTTGCTTTGCCATAACCAGAAACAACTTCACGCATTGGTCGTCTCCATTCTTCTGCCCGCTGAAGGGGATGGCGGATGTGCCTGCCACTGATATAGTCAGCGAGTTTGGGGCCTGCAATTATATGGAGAATATATAGGTCTGATGTAACTCTCAACATGAAGCTAACTGGAGGGCGACAAGGGTAAGCACCGTGACTGTTCTCACGGATTGACAAAGAATTGAATTACTATACGCTGGTCGTCCATCATCCTGAAATTCTCCAGGGTACCGCCTTAAAATATTGTACAATGCAACCCCCCCCCAATGATCCAACAAGCATCTACATCGCTCCTATCACGCCTATAAAGACAGTCCCAGCCCTCCCTGGCGGCCAATCGTCGGCATCGGCGTTGGTGTCGGCGTTGGCGTCCCTGTTCCCGTTGATGTCTTCGACGTCTCAGACTTAATCTTCCGCCGCCTTGCCTTCGTGCGCTGCTCCACATCCGCCCACTGCTGCTTCCAATTGATGATGCTCTGCGTCAACTCCTCGTCATCATTAAACTGCACATAGTCCAGCCCCTGAACCTCGAGCGCACGCAACTGGACACGCAAGAAGTTCAGCTCCGATTCCGTGCTCTCATAGTCTGCGTCTCTGCGGTAGTGTTAGTGGAAGTGGTAAGCATAATAAGGAGGCCAGGGCAACGTACAACTCCGACACATGATCCTCAAGTTCTATCACTCTCTGTGCTGCTTTTTCAGCTCGCACGACGAGAAGATCGTGGATATGCTGCTCACGTCAGATGAAGCCCTCACGAAATTTAGCAAACAACTAACCTCCGACTCCTCCCGCCTCTCCTTCAGCTCCGACACCGTCTTCGTAAGCTGAACCAGCAGCGCTTCCGCCTCCTCCGCCAACAACGCCGACTTTGACGCCGATAGTCCACCCACAGGCCCAGCCCTTGACGGCGCCCTCGACACCCCGAACATCCTACCCGGACTCTTCAAGCTTGGCGACAGCGGCTGCCAAAAACGCTCATCCTCCCCTCCCCTGCTAGCACCGCTCCCCACGTTCGTAAACGACTGGAAACTCGACTGTTGCCGCAGGACGGGTGATTGCCGCAGAGTACGTTCCATGCTGTCTGCATCGCGGTGGAGGAGGGAGACATCGCCATCGCGCAGGTCCTGCGATTGCAGGTGCGTGGCTAGGTCGAGGAGACGCTGGATGAGCACGTCTTTGCTGTCGTGGGTGATGTCCTCAGTTGCATCCCGGGAATGGAGGGCTTGGGTGGTGGGGGAGCGCAGTTGCTGGTGAAGGATGGGGAAGTCGCGGATACCGAGGAAGTGGAGGCTCATTGTTGCGGTTGTGCCTTGAAGGGGGGTTGGTGGGTAGCCGTGAGGCCCGGATGTCTGTTCTGTGAGTGTGATATTTCAGTTACTACCACTTCCTCTCTGTGCAAGAGGTCTTCTGGTAAGTGCACGGCGCTGTGGAGCTTCTGGCCCCATAATATGCATATAAAGCTCAAGCGATTGATTCAATGGTCGACGGTGATGGTGACAATATTCACGGTTTGGATGCGGAAGATTTGATTAAACACTTCTGATACACTGAGAGGAGTACTTTTCTGGTAAAACAAAAACGATTATATTAATACTCATAAGCATTGCGAGTGCTGGCTCGTGCAATATCAGGGCAAGTGCATCCGGTGCACATTTGATGTTGTTGATAGACAATGCCAAGAGTCAGGGTCCATATAACAAACATCTCCTCGCCGTCGGTGAAACTATTACCCGCAATCTTATCCAAAAGTTCACCCACCACAGACTGACAGCTGTGAGATGCGTTGGCGTAACATCAAGACATTGAAGTGTGATCAGGAGATCTTGTGAATCATCCGTACCGTCCCGAGTATTCCGATTGTCAAAGCGGCAAAAATAACACATTATATCACAAAATACACAAAATAAGCAAAATGGCAGCAGGGGTACGTTGGTTGCGATTGTGAGTCAAGACGAGTAACTGACAACTCAATAGGAAGATCTCCAACCTTCCCTGGAGGTTATTCGGGGTGTGCTCGCAGCTCCCACGAAGGCTTCGCAAGCACCTAACCTAGTCCCGGTATATGCCCAAATCTCCTCCGACCTCATCACTCCCTCCACCGCATATCTTAAGATCTCAGCGAGATCGGAGTCCGACTACTCTTTTCTGTTCGAGAGCGCAGCCGCTGAGCTTCTCGGACGATACAGCTTTGTGGGTGCGGGCCCGAAGAAGATCTTAAAAACCGGAGAAGGCCATGGCCCGTCAGTCGACCCATTGCCGGCACTGGAGGAGGAGCTGGCGAAGTACACAGTTGCCCATATTCCGGGACTTGTGTTACCACCATTGACTGGAGGAGCAATTGGTTATGTGGGCTATGACTGTGTTCGTTATTTCGAACCCAAGACTGCGAGGGATATGGAGGATGTTCTAAAAGTGCCGGAATCATTATTCATGTTCTTCGACACCATCATCGCCTTTGACCGCTTCTACGGCGTCATCAAAGTCATTACCTTCCTGCACGTTCCCGACGACCTCTCAAAGCTCGAGGCAGAGTACGAGAAGTGCCAAAAAACCATTGCCGAGCTCATCGACATCCTCCAATCCTCAGAAACCCCACTACCCCACCAAGCACCCATAGTGCTCGACCAAAAATACACCTCCAACGTCGGCCAAGCCGGCTACGAATCCCACGTCACTACCCTCAAAAAACACATCCTCAAAGGCGACATCATCCAAGCCGTGCCCTCCCAGCGCTTTGCTCGCCCCACCACCCTCCACCCCTTCAATATCTACCGCCACCTGCGCACCGTCAACCCGTCTCCCTACCTCTTCTACATCTCTTGCGCCGAGTTCCAGATCGTCGGCGCCTCGCCCGAGCTGCTGGTCAAATCCGAGCTCGGCCGCGTTATTACCCATCCCATCGCGGGCACTGTCAAGCGCGGTAAGACCGTCACCGAGGACGAGGCCCTTGCCAACGAGCTGCGCGAGTCTCTCAAAGACCGCGCAGAACACGTCATGTTGGTTGACCTCGCCCGCAACGACATCAACCGCGTGTGCGACCCCCTCACCACCCGCGTTGACCGCCTCATGGCCGTCGAGAAGTTCAGCCACGTCCAGCATCTGGTCTCGCAGGTGTCAGGTGTTCTGCGCCCTGATAAGTCCCGCTTCGATGCTTTCCGTAGCATTTTCCCTGCCGGGACGGTGAGCGGCGCGCCAAAGGTGATGGCTATGGAGCTTATTGCCGAGCTGGAGAAGGAGAAGCGCGGTGTATATGCTGGTGCTGTTGGGTATTTCGGATACGGCACCTTGGATGCAGAGGGGAATGAGGTTGAGGGCGCGATGGATACGTGTATTGCGCTGCGCACTATGCTTGTCAAGGACCAAGTTGCGTATCTTCAGGCTGGTGAGTTATTTTCTCTCCCATATTTAATATTTGTATTTATACTAACCTTACAGGCGGTGGCATCGTCTTCGACTCCGACCCGTACGACGAGTGGGTAGAGACCATGAACAAGCTCGGCGCGAGCATGCAGACCATCTCCTCCGGAGAGGACCTCTACGCACGCAGCCAAGACAAGGTTGCCGAGAAGGAAGCTCTCGAGGTGGAGAAGGCAAAAAGCTCCGGGGCCCATATTGACTTGGCACTCTGAGTAGCTTCTTTGGATAGCAATAATATTATTATGCCTCATGAAGGATAGGTTTTTGGTAGCAGTGTCCCATCGATCGCGCTGCAAATCTGCAAATCTGTAAATTTTGAAAATTCTTTGTCCCATTCTATGATTGTATTTCGCCCTCTCTCCATCCTCCTCCCCACACGTCAAAATGCTTGGCAGCAGCCGCAGAAGAAGCCAAAGCAAATCCCTCCCCGGCCAAAAGAAGCATTTCACAATATTCTGCTCTGATAGCCCTTCGTCTCCCCTCTAAAGCCCCCCCATCACCCCACAAAACCATAAAACCAAGCCTAGAACGTCCCCTCGCCATCCTCCCCCACAAATCCCTCCCCCCTCAACACCTTCCCCCTCTCCTTTTCCCTTCTCTCCCTCACATTCCTCTCCTCCTTAACCCTCGCTTGCACCTCCTCCACATCTCCCCTCTCAAAGCCCACTGGCACATCATCATCCTTATCGAGGTCCACCTCGCCCAGCAACAACACATTTTCACCTCTCACCAGAAAGGTCCCTTGTGGCACGTCCGCAAACTGCAGTGGCGGTGAGTGCGTGAAGAGGCGCTCGGATGTGGATTGGAGGACTAGGTTTGCTGGGGAATGTTAGTACATAGGGGCTTTAAGGATGACGCATGGGAGCTCACCGAACTGGTCCCAGCTTCTCAACACGCCAATTAGCTTCCTTCCGTCGCGGAGAGCGACCATAAGTTTCTCTGTAGACACACACGCATTAGCCTCTCTTCTCTTTCCCATTCCACCCCCTTCTTTGCTTTCCCTCTCCGCCGCTTTATCTTCACCCTCAAACGCGCCCCAACCAGCCATCCTCCCTCCCCTGAAGCCACCAACGCAGGTGTGACTCACTATCAGTTAAATCCAGCAACTGCGCAGCCGTCGTAAACATCTGCGGCGGCAACTGCTGCGGCGCCTGCTGGGCATGCATCGCCTGACCCAGCGCCGGCGGAGCTGGGCCGCCCTGTCCCCCAGCCCCAGCGCGCTGCTCGTCGAGACTCAGCGCCTCAAGCGGCGGCGGGGGGTGTGCTTGCGCGTGCGCCATGGTAGGTGTACTTTTGTTCGGTTTGGACGGGATTATCGGGTCTGCCAATCCATTTCGTGGGGGGTTGTGGTTGGTGGTAGTTTGTTTGGAGGTCGAGAACTGGACTGGGATGTGAGGTTGGTGGGGAGGCAGGTCGTGTGTGGTGAGCGTTATCAGCACGTGGTTTGGGGATATGGGAAGGGAGAAGCTTTCCCCCAAAACGTCCAATTCCCCCAATTTAAGGTTTCAACACTCCTAATGATCCTTAAACGTCAACCACTCCCGCTCAAAACAACTCTTTGACACCTTGTCATACGTGCAGCATCATTGCCGCATAGTGTCTGAACAAAGAGCTAGCTGTTTGCTCAGCCAGCACCACTACCAGGGAAGCCACGTTGGGCTCGTATCCGCAACACAGAAATCAAGCGCATAGCACGTCAGCTGGCGACAACAAATCTTCGACACCCACCCATCTTCACTCTAGGAGAGCACGACTGCCACTCGTTTCGGTCGCGCTTTCCTCGTTGTCTAGTGTCTGGATACCTTCCAAACAGTTCCTATCAAGACGATGCACTTTGCCTTCCCCCCAAGGAAACCCTCAGCGCATTCGACAATGTTCACCGCCCGCGCATCAAAGGCGCCGCTATTCCGACGGAGTCGGATACAATTCCTAGTGCTATGTGCATTAGGGGTTAGCACTCTACTCTTTATCATCGCGAAGATTTTAGGCTTTGGGGGTGGTGCCCCCCCTGGAACTCCCCCGGTCGTGATCATCACGGTTATAGACCCCGGGTCACAGAGCAAACAATATATCGCTGATATCAAGGAGAATCGTGAACAATACGCGAAGAAGCATGGTAATACTCACTAGCGTGGACGGTATGAGGGCAAAGGGCTGACTGCTTTCTAGGATATGCGACTTTTTTCCCAACCGTCAACGACTACCCGCTTGGCGATTCGCCTGTGTCATGGTCGAAACTCCCCGCGATGCGCCACGCCCTCACGAACTTCCCATACACGGAGTACTACTGGTTCCTTGATCAGAATGCGCTCATCATGAACCCTAACCTCAAGATCGAAACGCATATTATGAACCCCAAACGAATGGACGCCCTCATGATCAAAGACCAGTCCATCGTGCCGCCAGACAGTGTCATCAAGACATTCAAGCACCTAAAGGGCCAACAAATACATTTCTCTATCACGCAGGACAAAGATGGTTTGGCGCCAGGAAGCTTTATTGTTCGCAACGGAGACTGGTCAAAGTTCCTTCTGGATACGTGGTTCGATCCGCTATATCGCTCCTACAATTTCCAAAAGGCGGAGAGACACGCCCTGGTATGTTTTAATTGTCAAACAAGGCAAGAAGAAGGCTAATAAATCCCAGGAACACATCGTCCAATGGCACCCAACCATCCTGTCCAGGCTCGGCATAGTCCCGCAGCACATTATGAATTCGTACAGCAGAGCCCCCACAGCCACAACTGGGAAGACAGAAGTATACAAGGATGGAGATTTTGTTGTCAACTTCGCGGGTTGCGATACTACCAGTCAACCGAAATGCGAGGACGAGGCGAAGCCCTTTTCCAAGAAATGGCGACAGGCTTTCAGTTCGTAGCGATGGCGGCCTGAAGCCGCAGGTCGGCTGTAATCAAGAGCGACCGGAGCATACGAGTGAGTCCAAGAGACTCTAATGAGCGATGATACAGTACGGAGGGCGTTAAGGGGCGTTGAAGACGGCATTGAAGCATTTCATGTCCTTGTATTTCACACTGGGGTCACGTCGAGAAGCGGTCAGTACGGGGATTGTGCCATTGGGGCGCTATTTCAAATTTCTTGTATATCATTAAACGCATTTCTGTGGGAGTAGGACAGAGCTGTCGGAGTCAAGTGATAGATACGTTTGTAGGGTAGGGTATATATAATGCTGGCCTCCTTTTTCAGGGCGCTTAACTTTATTTTGTGCCATTAGTGTGACTGAGTGGTAGTAGGAGTAGCTGTCGATAATCTTGAATGGAAAAGATCATCTAATTTGACTGCACTGATCTTACGGTTATCTATATATAAAAATGTTTGGCGCGTGGTGGCCGGATATACGTGGTTTAATTCACAATCTAGGTATGGTATTTCACATTGGAAGACACGGTTTTGCGATGTCGAGGTGAGTTGTTACAATTGTTAGGGCTATAAATGATTTTTTTATCTGCCGTTTTCCTTTCATGTCGCCCTGCGCCAATGCATGCATCCATTCTTCCGTCTTTCTCTTTCTCTGCCCATAAATCGCAGTTTAAACACCACTGCCCCACCTACTCCCAGTTCTATGAATCCGGCCAGAATGGTCTCTGGCCCTGGAAAGTCTTTATAGCAATAAAATAGAATATGCCCAACAACGCCGTCGCCAATGCTTCAAATAATAGTCTTGCGCATAATGCCCGTTCAGCCTTTCCTCGCAGAGGCGGGTACAAAGGCAGCGAGTCAGTGTCTTTGTTTGCCATACATGATGTATAGCTCTTCGCCAGCGTCCAGAAGACACCGGCAGGCGCAAGACAGTTTTAAAGTGTACAGCAAACAGCCACCCCCGCAAAATCAGTAGGTGGGAAATAAAACAGCACGCAACGCGCAAAATGAGGCCCGAGGGCGAGGCAATCGTAGAGGCCCCTAATAGAACCGCCACGAGAGCCATCACAGGTGTACCCCCGGCATCTCCAGCCTGCATCCCCCGTGTCCTGATGTCCGCCCACAAGCTGTAAAGGACACAGGGGGAGCTAGAGACGCCAGGTCCCCCTGCTACCGCTTGACGGTGGAGCGCTTGATGGCTTCGACGAGCTCCGGGCGAGGCTTGAGGGCTTCGAGTGCGTCGGGGTAGCTGAACCACTTGCGGCTGCGCTTATGGCTCTCCGGCCACACGCTCTTCTCCTCGGTGACGGTGGCCTCGTAGAACTGGTATAGGGCCTTGGGCGCGTTCTTCGAGATCTGCTTAGCCGTGCGGGTCTCGGTGATCTTTCCCAGGTCGTAGTCCACCTTGCACACTATGCCGGCCTCCTCCCATGCCTCGCGCTCCGCCGCCTCGATGCACTCCTCGTCCGTCTCCCAGCCACCTTTGGGGAGCACCCACTCGGCCCGCCGCGTCGACTGGATCAGCAGGATGAAGGTCTTCTCTTTGTTCGTGGGCACGATGCCAGCGACAAGGCGCTCGCCATTGTCGCTGTAGCCTGCGAAATCACAAATCCGTCAGCATAATGAACTATTAAGACTCATATAGAATCGCCAGCTTCCCAGCTAAGCCTGAGTTCGTTTTGTAGACGAGGCGGTGGCCGCGGGGCATATTGTGGTTTGGGGTTGTGCACACGACCAGAACAGCGGTGTTCGGCGCACCACGCAACCCACCACAAATTATTTGGCGACTCTCTCGCGCTCATGCAGGAAGGGGCAGTTGAGACTCACGCTGCTTGTTTCTTCCGACGCGCGACTCCATGGAGCGACTTTGCGCCATGGGGCGGATGGAGAGTGAGAGCGACACCGCGCTGGTGCTGCTGGGGCGGCGGTGTGTCGATGGGCGAGAGGACGTTTGCCCCAAGAGCGTTTTCGCAGGCAGTGCGGGCAGTTTTGGGGGGGGGGCGTGCGGGCGGTGCGGTTTGGTCGGGTTTCCCAGGCTTTTAGTGTAGCGACATTGGTGAGCTAAAGTGTGGTAACGAGGGGCGAGCCGGGCGGTTCGAGAGAGACCACCACGAGGGGAAAAGTTGGAGCTGAGGAGAGCTCCGGGGAGTTGGAATTGGCTTCGAGGGGGACGGGATGAATGGTATAAATGGAGGTGGTAGAGTAAGATAATATGAGCAGGTGGAATTTCGTAATTTCGAATTTTGGGGGCGTGGCGGTGATAATAATTTTTGGGGAGTACTTGAGTATCGTGGGATGCGATGTGATAGGCAACCAACCAACAAAAAGTCTCTCTGGCGTACCCGGCTTTCGAGACACAAATCCGGTTCCTATGATGCAATGAAAGGAACTCGGTCGTTTTAAAAGTGATTATGCGATCCAACAAAGATAACCTAAGGATAGGTATTATTGAGAATAGTGAGAGTATTGTGAATATTGAGGGTGCGGTGAGTATTGGAATTATTGAAATTCGAAGTGGTAAGCCCGGAGGGGGGCGGGGGTCTTGATAATTGACAGAGGGGCGAGTGAACAAGCGGTCTTCTTTGGTTGTCAGTCTTCATGCCTGCCTGCCCGCGTGCTCTCCTCGTGTACAAGTCTAGAATAAAAATAAAATAAGTCCCCCAAAAAAAATACAGCGGCACTCTAGTCCTAAGTGAGGCTGAGTGGGGATGACGGTGTTGGTGTGTAGGTAGGGGGGGAAAGGGTACTTTATTTAATGATGAGTACTGTTGTTGGTGCCTTTATGAGAAAAAACTCAGGAACAGGGAAGAAAGGGGAGAAGTTTCTCGTCGGCGAAGGGATATGGGACATTCATCTATATAGACAATTCTCCAACCCCAAAAAATTTACATGCCCATGTTAAACCATGACCAGCTTCCCCACCATCTGCGGCCCAACGAAGACCACGCCTCGCGACGCCTTCTGGGGGAAAGCAAAATAAGAAAAAAAAGGAAATATATCCTGACCAGCGAACCAGCAAAACCCGGCCTGCAGGCTTCTATACATGACGCCTGATGAGTGAAGGAAATTCCGAGCTTGCCCGGAGCTGATGCTAGATTTCCTATTGTGGAACACTGGGTGACTCCCCTGGAGCAGCTAGGAGCGTGGAGGGACGTGGAGGGGCGTGGAGGGCCGTGTAAGGGCGTGGGATTGGAAAGACATGCTGGCAAGAACGGGAGGTACGAGGAGGTATCACGGGCGAAGGAGAACCCATCATAATGGGATTATTGGAGATTATTGGACTATTCGGTGTTTTGTCTAGCCTCGTCTTTGGACCGGCGATTTGTCGCCGGTGGTGGGG
>JPKD01002151.1:0-10762 GCA_000750935.1 Pseudogymnoascus sp. VKM F-4519 (FW-2642)
CACCCCCGCACCCCCTATTACCCCACCACTAAGCACACCAAGCCCAGTTCTTGCTCTCATCCAAATAACACTCCGTCCCCGCCGAGCAATCAGCCTGGAACTGCCACACCGTGGGACTTCCAGCACAAACATATATTTGCGATTCAGGTCTATCCAGGTGATAATAAGTCATCTGCTGTAGGAGATAGAAACAACACGGTTATGAGGTACGCACGCATTGAAGTAGCTGCATGCAACTTTAGCAGCGGGGGAGCAGGGACTGCCCTCGGTTATCCATTGGCTGGCGGATGGGGTGGAGATGGTTAGGATGGCTAGGAGGAGGGAGGTGGTGGTGAGCTTCATTCTGGTCGGTGGGGGTGGGTGTGAGGAGTGGGGTTGTTGAAGATGGTGGTGATGGTGATCTCAGAGCTAGAATCTAAAAAGGGGTGATCCAAAAAAAGTGTTGATTGACTACGGGTGATCGACTCCCTTTATACCCAAGGTATACCCAAGGCTGCGTTTGACGAGAAGTAGAAGGATGTAGTACAGTGACGGGAAGTATTGGAATTACTGTAGCTCTATTGAACTTGTCATCCCACGCACCTCAGATCCTTCGCATCCTTCACATCCTTCAAGACACCTCCCACCTCCATCATCTCAACATCTACCCACACCAAGCCCAATTCTTCCCATAGTCAACATAACACCACGTTTTCGGACCACAAGTCGCCTGAAGCGTCCATCTTGGTGGGCTTCCAGCACAGACGTACATGTCTTGATTCAGCCTATCCCGCCGGAGATAATTAGCCTTCTGTAACTCTGTAAGATGGGGAAGTAGTTAGTTACGCACAGTTTGGAGTGATAATCGCTACAACACACTTGACCAGGTGTCTTGCACGGGTTTCCTAGGGCCCATTCCCACTCGAAATCCGCGGCTGGTGCTGCGAATGAGGGGGTGATGGATAGGGCGAGGAGGGTGAGGAAGAGGGGGGTGGTGGTGGTGAGTTTCATTTTGGTTGGAGGATGTAGAATTCGGGGTGAGGTTGCTGACGATAATGGTGATACTAGAGCTAGAATCCAAAAGGGGGTGATCGGCCACGGGTGATCGGCTTTTATATACATAGGGCTGAATTTGATATGCAGCAGTAGGATTTAGTTATTACGAGATGTGTTGGATGATCAGTATGTTGAGCTTGGCATCCCACGTATCGCATGCACCAGCTTCCTTCGTGATCGGGATCTCTCAGAGTAGCTTGCCACGTAGAATACCAAGCTTCCTTCATGATCGGGATCTCTCAGTGTAGAGTACCAAGCTTCCTTCGGGATCGGGATCTCTCAGCCTTACCAGAAAGGCCAGCCTATTGTATATTATATTGGGCGGCTGAATATATAGTGTTAAGATATTTGCCATCCCTGCAATGCCATTGGTAGTGGTGAGATTCCATTAGTAAGACCATAGCAGCGAAGAAAGAGCGAGCGAGGAGAAGGAAGGAGCGAGGGAAAGAGGGAAGGAACGATGGAAAAGAGGGAGAGGAAGGAAGGAACGAGGGAGAAATAGAAGAGAGGGAAGAACGAGCTATGGAAGCGCGTAGTTGGGAAGGGGCGACTGGGCTGGTCGTCGCTTCCCTAGTTGTCGCACCTTCCTCGTTTCAACGAATGAGAAAGAGCGAAACACGTGATGTGGTGTGTTTGCGTGTTGGGTATAGACGCTCAGCTCGTCAGTATCCATCTTCTCTGTGAGGTCTTGGGCCGTTTCATTCAAACTGGCCTCGTGTTGCTTTCACAGCCAACAAACCAACAAAACCAACACTGCCAACAAAAACCACCCCGCCACGTGATCGGCGACCATCACCTCTCCTCCTCTCACCAACCATCCGACTCTCCAAGTCTCCCTCCTCAACTCTCCCCATCCCTTCATTTCCCATGTCCGCGCCTACTGTGGCACGAACACCACGAACACGCCAAACCCGCCCCTCCCAAACAAACCCACGGCCCATCCCCGATCAATTTCCACCAACCATCAAATCCCATCCCTCTCTCCTCTTTCACGTGTACGAGTCCCGCCGTTTCGCGATCAACCTCCTCGTCGCCGTATAAGCGCCTTTGATTGGCCCCAACCCCGTGTCGTGCGCCGACTATCTCCCGTCCAGGTCCCTCAATGGCAGCTGCTCACCCACAATTGCGATGAACCCCTTCCCAGAATGCCCTCTCGCCCCTCCAACCCCTCCCATCATGAAGCACAAGGCTGTCCCAGACCTGTCGCTGGTAAATGCGTTCGCAGGCTTGTAGACGCTGGCGTGTGTGGATGTGGGGTGGTGCATGCGACGTCGATGACGGATAAGACGGATAAGGTAGGGTGCAACAAGGGTGCAAGTCAGGTACCAGACGAGTGCCGGGGGAGTGACTGGCTGGGGATGGCTGGGGGTGGATGGGGGAACCATTTAGTGATGGTTGGTGATGGCTGTCAGTGGACAATCAGTGGCTGTTAGTGGCTGGCAGTTGTGGCTTCGACGCCTCAGACGCCGGGAGTGACAGGGACAATGGCTGGCTGACAGGGTTTGTTGGGGTTTTGTTAGGGGTGTGGCTGCTGTTTAATTCGCGCGGGTACTTGTGTTTGGTGCCACAGTGTCGTACTAAACACAAGTACCCTCATGGATGCTAAATTATCCCCTAATCCCTGCCTGAGGGGCGATTCAGACGGTTGTGAGACGCCGAACTGATTGGGTGACAGGCCTTGGTCTGGGCTTAATTGACGACCATCCCCTTGGCGGCACGGCGGGGTGTGGGGTTGTTGCGACCGCCGCCGTCCCCATCATGGCGGCTGGACATTAAGGGTCCGCCAAAAATGATCTTCTATTCTCCATTTCTCTATTCCCACTTCTATTTCCTTTCTTATTCTCCTATTATGGGAACATATCTCCATAATTACGTGTTTCGCCTCTCTGATGAGTAACAAACAAACGCCCTTCTCAATGTCACACCTACACGCGCGCGCGCTTGGTCACGCGCCAACCCGCCCATCGTCGTTCTTTGTCGCTACTCATAAAGACGCCCTGCCCCAGGCATACCCGCCTATTCACTCTTATTATTTATCATTGTCGTCCCATTGTGCTTTCTGTTGTTCTCTTTGTCTGGAACACCAATGCTATCTGTACCATCAATTCAATACCATCGACAATAAGAAAGAAAAACCATCAACCGCCCTCAAAGAAGCAATATTCATATTGATCATTCAGAACATCAACCAACCATCTTATTCGCGCCACCGGCGACAATGCCAAGATGAAAGCTTTAGTCCCGAACAACTCCCATTCAGACCTCTTCTTCTCTGACTCCTCCTCTTTATCACCTGCTGGACAGTAGCAGCTGGACTGCCCGCATTGTCCATTCACACATCGAAAGCGCTATTCATTTCTTCGCTATATATCGCTCGCCCTTTCAATCTTCGGCAACTTCCTCGAAAACTTATAATCGCAGAGTACTCAAAGCACATTCCAGTTACGCAAACAAAATACTACAACTAAAAATAGAGAGCAATCTCTCCGACAAACACTCACACACCAAAAAAGTCGCAGGACGACACTCTTACTACTGCCACAATGCATCCCACCGCCCTCCTCGCCCTCCTCTCCCTCCTCCTCCCGGGCACAAATGCACACACATGGATCGAGCAACTCCGCCTCATCAACCCCAACGGCACATTCACCCCCACCCCCGGCTACCCGCGCGGCATGGTGGCCCGCTCCTCCCCCCTATTCTCCGACACAGCACTCACGCACCTCCTCCCCCCCAATGGCCGCTCCCCACATAAGATCCTCGCAACCGACCCTATGTGCATGCTCTCGCAATCTGTTCCCGGCCTCAATACACCCGGCTTGCCACGCCTGACGGCTGGGGAGGGGGATCATGTCGCGCTGAGGTATCAGGAGAATGGGCATGTGACTATTCCCGAGACGAACCCAGGGAAGCCGAAGAATCGCGGGACGGTGTACATTTATGGCACTGAGAAGCCGCTCGTGACTGACAAATTCATGGATATCCATAAGGTCTGGACCGCCGATGGGAAGGGTGGTGATGGCCGCGGTGTCCTGCTGGCGACGAGGAATTATGATGATGGGCAGTGTTATCAGGTTAACAGCCACCCGATCTCGTTGGAGCGGCAGAAGGAGTTCCCCAAGGAAGCGGATGCGGAGATGGGAGTGAATCTGTGGTGTCAGAGCGATGTCAAGCTTCCGGCTAGTATCGATAGTGAGAGGTACACGCTGTATTGGGTGTGGGATTGGCCGACGGCGGCGATCAATGGGGCTGCGGCGATGCCGGAGATTTATACGAGTTGTATGGATGTTGATATCGATTCTTCTGCCTCCACTGGGGCGTCGGCGAAACTTACCTCGTCCAAGGGGAGTGTGGAGTATATCAAGGGGCAGGATATAAATAATGCCGCGATTGAGGGGGAGATGGATGTGCAGTTTATGGTTCCTGTTGATGGCAGCACGGGGGGGTCGAACAGTGGAGAGGACAATGGCAAATCTGCGGCTGCGACGCCGAGTAAGTCTAGTGTCACCGCACCTACACCCCTGGGCGGCGTGACAGTCACAGTCACGGCGCCAGGGACCATGATAACCGTCACCGTCACCGCCAACGCCCCAGAAAACACACAGGCACGCGCATCATCATCAGTACAGCAGGAACAATCCAGCATCTCTCCATCGCGACCAGTCGTCACGCCATTCTTGAGTGCCACACCACCGACACCTACTTCGGCCTCGGGGCAGAGGATGGGTACAGTGACGGAGATAGTTGAGGAAACAGTCACGGAGACAAGAACGATGGTTATGCAGATGGGAGGCATCTATACCGCAAAGCCTGGGTCTGAGACTGCGTCGGTGGTGCCGAGGATTAGGGGTAGGGCGCCGAGGGGGTTTTTAGTTGGAGGATGAGTGATGGGAATTGGGAGGCGGTTTGACTTTTTTATAAGGGGCGTTTGGATTGGGGGGTGGTGCATAGAAATGGATGGGTTCACGGATGGGTTGGGGGATAGGGGAGTTTGGGTGGGACATGCTGGGACATGCTGGGATATGGTGGGATGGGGGGGGTATATTGGGGATGTAGGGTAATTGCTTGAGAATTTGAATTGATTGAGATTTGAAGTGTGGATTTCTTGGTTTTACTTGTCTTTGCGTGATTCGACTTGGCTTGTTTGACTTGACCTGTTTGACTTGACCCGATTTGACTTGACCTGATTTAATGTGACTTGACTCCTGAAGTTTCCGAGGAAGGTGCGATTGAGCGTTTGCTTGGTAGTCGTTCCTTCCATACATAGGAACTGAAAGCTCTTGAGGAAGCAGCGACTGGGGTTTGCTTGATAATCACACCTTCCATATTTATAATTTGACGATTTCAAGGAAGCTGCGATTGAGACTGTGCTTGATAATCGTACTTTCCATATATAGAGAATGAAAGTTCCTGGAGAAGCCACGACTGAGGCTTGATTGATAATTAATCATATCTTCCCTATATATGACACTGTGAAGCCCAAACGGAAGCTGCGACTGAGGCTTAGTTGGTAATCGTTCTTTCCATATATATTTTGAATATTCCGAGGAAGTTGCGATTGAGGTTTTCTTGATAATCATACCTTCCATATCTAGAAGTCGAGAGGTGGAAGGAAACTGCGACTGAGACTTGCTTGGCAATCGTTCTTTCCATGTTTATAACTTGAGTATTCTGGGGAAGTTACGATGCAGGCTTGCTTGATAATCATACCTTCCGTATCTATAACTTTGTAAATCTTCAAGGAAACTGCGACTGAGGCTTTATTGGCAATCGTTATTTCCATTTGATACAACTCGTTATAGATATGGAAGGAACGATTATCAAGCAATAGCTCAGTTGCGGCTTCCTCGGAAACTTATGTCAATTCTATCTGTCGATGCCCCGCTCGTTTCCCAAGGATGCTCGCCTTGCCATTACCAGCAGTTTAGAGAATCCAGGGATTCTCCAGGTTCCAATTGACTGACAGCCCCATTCCAAAGCAAATTAATACAAACCCCCGTGGGGAACCTCAAGGTAGCCTTTAGAGGTCCGGCCCACTGCGGAGCTCAACGAAGCCGTTCTGCTCCCGGCCGCTGAACGGGATGGGGGCGGATCGGGACCACGCGACGCATTGACGATATATTTATTTTTATTAGGAATTGAATTATCATTCGTTCACCTGCTGCTCCATCTTCTACGTCATAAAACCGTTTGATTATATATGTTTCCCTATCCTGCCCATGTGCGTTTCCCATCCAAACTAATCTCGGGTAGCAAATCCGACCTTCCAATTCCCACCCAACGCCACCAACAAACTCCCCATTCTCCTCCACAACCTGACTTCATCTATATCCTACTCTAAGACACCTCCCCAACTACCGCCACCCCATCGGCCATTACCGACACAGCCAGCACCGGGCTTCGCCTCCAACCCCACTTCCCCGCACTCCTCCCCCGCATTCTCCACAAATAACCCCACTCCACCCCAACGACAGACGCTCCAACCGAGCGAGCAACAAAAACGTTCACAGGCACCATCGTCACCACCGTTTGGAGCTTAGCCTTGTAACCGCGGCATCGTCGTTTAGAGGAGCTATGATCCGCGCGTGCAAGATAAGAATGCGCCTTCCGGCTTGTTTTGTGGGGTCCCAGGGCACCCGACGGGCCAGCTTGGAATAGCCCCCCTTTTCGGACCCACGCTAGGAGTACGCCGCTATCCGGGTGTTGGACTTCCATGTGCAATTCAAGCCCATTTATACACCCCCATATGCCCCCCCTCAATCCGCAAATAGCTCGTCATAACTCAATACCCACGAACACGTGGATATACCTGACGTCGCCCGCTCGCAATCACATTATGGCGCCGTACTTTGGGCTCAAGGGGCCGCGCCTCAATACTGCTGCTATTTGGCTAGTAACGTGTCCCGCGTTCTTGTGCTATGGGTATAATCAGGGTGTTATGGGGGGATTGCTGACGCTTGATGCGTTTGTGAGGGCGTTTCCGCAGATGGATACGTTGCATACGAAGGGGGAGGCGCAGTTGTATAATTCGAATATTCAAGGTTTGTTTCCTAATTGACTCTGCTCTTCCTTCTATGGCGACTTGAACCAGCAAGTGTGGGCTGTGGAAGACGAGTGAGAAAGAGAGGGCATGAATAAACATACTGACTCCAATAGGAACCGTCGTAGCACTCTACACCGTCGGCGGTATCTTCGGTTCCCTCGCCTGCATCCACCTCGGCGACGTCCACGGCCGCCGCCGCATCATCTTCGCCGCGACCCTCGTCTCTCTCCTCGGCGCCGTCCTAATGGCCTCCTCCTTCTCCCTCGCCCAATTCATCGTCGCGCGCATAATCCTTGGTCTCGGCACCGGCGGTTATGTCGCCACAGTCCCAGTCTGGCAATCCGAGTTATCCAGCGCAGCGAAGCGCGGGTCCGACGTCGCGACGCTGGGGACGTTTATTGGAACGGGAATATCGATAGCGTTATGGATTGATCTGGGTTTCTACTTCATTCCGGGGGGGACGGCGGTGGCGTGGCGGTTCCCGCTGGCATTCCAGATTGTGCTGTCGCTGATGGTGTTGTGTTTCGTCTTCCTCTTTCCCGAGTCGCCGCGCTGGCTCATTAAAGTCGGCCGCCTGCAGGAGGCGAGGAGTATCCTCGCTGTGCTAGAAGACATACCCGAGGACTCCGAGACGATCAATACCGACATCGCAGAAATCCAAGCCTCGCTCGACGCATGCGGTACTGGCTCCATCAAAGACATGTTCACGATGGGCCCGCAACGCCTCTTCCACCGCGCCGTGCTCGCCTCCGCTGCACAGATGTTCCAGCAGATCAACGGCATCAACGCGATCACCTTCTACGCCACCACGATCTTCGAGCAGAACCTTGGGATCGACCCGACCAAGTCCCGGATTCTGGCTGCGGCGATGCCGCTCACACAGCCGGTGGGTGGGTATATCGCGTCGTTGACGATTGATCGTCTTGGAAGGCGTGTGTTGATGATTGCGGGCGCGGCGGTGATGATGGTTACGATGGCGATTCTTGCGGGGACGACGTCGGAGGGTGCGGGCGATGCTGCGCTGATCGTGGCGGTGATCTGTTTGTTCATCTTCAGCTTCATGTTCACGGTTGGGTTCGCGGGTGTGACATTCGTGTATGCAGCTGAGATCGCGCCGTTACAGCTGCGCGCGGCGGTGAACTCGGTGTCGACGGCGATGGTGTGGATAACGAATTTCCTGCTGGCGGAGGTGACGCCAATTGGGTTCAGCTCGATCAAGAACAGGTATTATATTGTGTTTGCGGTGACGAACTTTTGTATTCTGCCGCTTGTGTTTTTCTTCTTCCCTGAGACGAGTGGGAGGACGTTGGAGGAGATTGATGAGGTGTTTGTGAGGTCGAAGGGGATCTTTGATCCGCCGAGGATTGCGAGGGAGATGGCTAGGGATGCGCGTATTGCTGCTAACTCGTCGGATGGCGAGTATGTGGATAAAGGACGGGATCTTAAGGATGATGATGAGCGTGCGGGACACGCGGAGGAGGTATCAGTGATTTAGATTAGAGGCTGCCTATGTGTTCTTACCTTAGACTTTAAGACAAAATGACAATATTTTATGATCTAGCTACATACATACCTATTCCAGAAATCTCAAGCGGCCATGTTCCCATGCCTACCGTACTCAGGCCTACAATGCCTCCTTCTCGACGCTCAGGAATATGAACGTCCCAACACCCTTCAGGTCATTCTGGGTAAGTACCTGAGAGATGTAATACTACCGCCAATGTTAGCAATCGCAAATCAGCCCCAAGAAACAGATCGACTCACCTCATAGCTCCCATTACCCCCCAAACTGCCCACTGAAACCGTTCCTTCCCAATCCAGCTCCCCCTTTGAATTCTCAATCACATACTTCTTCGTCAACAGGTCATACGCCTTAGTCGCCGTCTTCTGATACGTTGCACTGTCAATGTATCCCAACCTTCCCCCCTTGAGTAGGGCATACGCAAACATAGCGGTCCCGCTCGTCTCAATATAATTCCCCTTCATCCCCGGATACGGCTCATCCATAACCAACCACCACCCCCCACTCTTATCCTGTGCCCTCTTCAAGCCATCAGCAAGGGTATCCAAATATCTCACGAGCTTCGCATGCCCCGCATGCTCCTTAGGCAGGTAGTCCAACACATCCACCAACGCCATAGCATACCACCCCACCGCACGATCCCAAACATGCGGCGCCGCGCCCGTCACCGGATCCGCCCACGAAGCAACTTTACTCTCATCATACCCATGCGCCAAAAGGTTACTCGTCTTATTCCTGCAATGCTGCTCGATCAAATCAAACTGCAACACAATATCATCCCAAATTTTCTCATTCGTCGCGTCGAACATGCCCGTCCACTCCGCATAAAAGGGTTGGGCCATGTATATGCCATCCAACCACATCTGGTTAGGGTAAGCGGGCTTGCGGTGCCAGAAGCCGCCAGATGGGGTGCGCGGCTGAATGTCGAGTTGCGCGCGCAGCTGCGAGGCGGCGGTTTTGTAGCGCTCGTCGCCGGTTTCGCGGTAGAGGTAGAGGAGGGTTGGGCCGACGCGGAGGTCGTCGAGGGAGAGCTTGGAGGAGGTGTAGCCGTCCCCGAGGTTGCCCTTGGAGTCAACGATGGCGTCAAGGGAGGTTTGGAGGTAGTTGAAGTAGCTGGCGTTGCCGGTGACGTTGTAGACGGCTTCGATGCCGCGGTAGAGCACGGCTTGGGGGTAGCTGCGGGGGAGGGGGATGGCTTTGGTGATGAAGGTGTCGGACATCCAGGTGGAGTATGGTTTGGCGGCGTAGGTGGTTTGGAGGAGGGCGGCGAGCGCCGCCATGGTGGGGAGAGTGAGGAACATTACGAAGATGGGGTGAACAGTACTCGTGGTGAGGATGGAACAAAGGAGGGGGAGAGGGAGAGGGGGAAGAAGAAAGGGAGACCGCTTGATCTACTAATTATATGCCATTCTAAGAAGGCAGTGCTGGTTAAAGAAAGTTTACACCCGAACGTACGGAATTAAATCCCCCGTCTCGGCGATCGATGTTTGAGGGGAGTTGTAGATGCCAAGACTTCGAATTGCCAGGGACTTGAGAGAACCCGCGAATTGATTAGATGGAATTTAGAAGAGCCGGAGCGTCCGTTACAGGCTAATTAATTGATCGACCGCTAGAACCCCGCAATATAGTGAGGAGTACGGAGGAATATACTTTGTTTGCTATCAAATGCTATATCTCTATCCGTCTAAATAAAAGTGATTAAAAGTCGACTATGCTTCAAAACAAAGCATCTAATTCCCAAGAGGGAATGACGACGTTTGAGATTTCGCAGACAATGACTCTATAACCTCAAACCACAGTAACGAAATACAGCATTGAGTAAGTTACACATAGCGTGCGTCACGGGGACCGACGGTTCCAAACCGCCGGTTTGAAGATTTTCCAACCCGGACCACGGCAAACCGCTTCAGACCGGACCGCGGTCTGAGTCGAAGATTTGGAACCGGACCGCCCCATGGTCCGGTCTGGGGTCGGTCCCCCGAGACGCACGCTAGTTACACAACCCTTAAAGATAGTGATATTTTATAGCTCTCATATATTTCCTTTGGAAGTGGTTAGTCACGTTACAGATGATTTGGTCTACCAAAAGAGGATCATTTAAAAGTTATAACGTATTTCACATGCGAGTGGCCACCCCAAGCGAGTGGCCACACAGAAACACT
>JPKD01002152.1:0-10316 GCA_000750935.1 Pseudogymnoascus sp. VKM F-4519 (FW-2642)
GGGGGGGGCATGGGAGGAGGCTGGGCTGGGGGGAATCAGTTTCCGTATATGCACCGCGCTCATGTTATCCTGCCTTAAAATCGCCTTATGTCGTGTCTCTGTGTGTGTGAGTGTGTTCACCCTGCCCGTTGTCGCCCTACTCCGTGTGTCCCAGTGTCCCAGCCAGAGGTCCTGTGCCAGCCGGCTCACCTGAATTCAATTGCGCCGTAGGTCCCGCGGTCTGGGACGTGCTTGAGCTCGAGCTGTTGGAATCTAGGGAGTGTTAGTCAAGACCTTGAACGGCTGATGCTGATAGTAAAGGGATACGCACTTCTCGCTCTTCGCATGGAAGTAAATCCCGCTCACGCTCCCACTCCGCTGGTTAAAGCAGATATAGTAGAACCCCTCGAAACTCGCCCCCGTAATCGTACGCACCCGGTGGTCCGGGACGAGGAAGTGCTCCTTCCAGCGCATGAAGATGTTCTCTCGCTGCGCCAGGTTGGGGATATGCAGGTTCCCCCGCCGCGCAGCCTTGCTGAAGGGCCGGAACGCCTGGAACTTCGACCAGTGCTCCAGGTCCACTTTGTCCGTCGAGCCCCAGTCGTCGTGCTTGGTGAGGAAGGAGTACTTCGACCCGATGATCTCGCCTTCAAAGTAGGTCGTCAGGGTTGGGTGGTCTTCTGTCAGGCCTGGCCGCGGGTTGGGTTAGCATCTATCATGTATGTATATAGTTCGAAACGTTGGTTGGGGGGTCGCACCTTGTATGCGCAGGTATCCGCACAGCGACGACTCTCTCATATCGACATGTTTAATCTCAACCTGCACCTCGTAAACCTGTCTCTCCGAATGCTGCGTGCCGCGAAACTGGCTTCCCGACCGCAAAAACGACGACGGCGACGACGGCTTCAACTACACCACACCCACTCGTCAGCACATGCCTCCCAAAAAACCCTCTCCATCACATCAAAATCACTCACCCGGACATTCGAGAACTCATAGCTCATCGACGGCGAACTTCCCGCATAACTCCTCCTCAACACCGGCGCCTCCCTCTCCTTCTCCTCCCCCTTCTCCTCCACACTAACAGGCGACAACATCTCCACGCTCGCACGCTCCCCCGCCTCAACCCTCTTCATCATCTGCTGCTGCTGCTGTTGTCCATCCGGCGGCGGCGTCGGCGTAGCGCTCTGACTCCCACCACCACCCACCGCCTCTGACTCCTCGTTACTGCTGCCCTCAACCGCCACCCACGCCTCCCCGCGCTCCTCCTCCGGCGGACACGACGCGTGCAGCCTCATCGCCTCCTCCGCCGCCGCCGCATCCACACGCACTGATGGCGTGCCTGGCATATCGATATCGGAATCGCTCGCTCGATCGAATCGTGGCGCCCACGGCCGAGTCCCGCTGGCCCCGTCGCACGGTGTGGAGCCCGCTTGGGTTCCGGGGTATCCTGGGTTCGTACTGTACAATCGCTGTTGGTTGGTGAAGGGGAGGGGGGGTGTTTTAATCTGACGGTGCCGGGGCGGCGAAATGCATCGCTCGGCTGATGGGGTGTAGGGGATTGTTGAGGGATGTGTAAATGTCGTTGATGGGATGGAGAGTATGTGTTGTTTATAAGGCGGGTTTCGTGGGGTTTTTGGTGGCGGGAGTGGATGGATGCGATTGTCGATTCTATGACCCCCATCGGGTGCCAAGGCTGGCCTGGGTCCTGGCTTGCTAGTGGTTGGAGGGAACTAAAAGGGACGGATGGGGGGGGTCCAAGGTCCAATCCCCGCAAATACCGTCTTTCACCCCACGGACGGCTTTTTTTTTAGAGCAATGGTGAAAAATTATGGTAGGTACAGTGTCGGAATGGGGTATATAATATAATATATAGATAAGTGTAGAGTATAGAGTGTGCAAGTATCACATATAGATGAACATTAAAGAACGGTAAAGGACGTCGAGGTGACAAAGTGTCAAAGTGTCAAAGTGTCAGGGCGAAAGTGCTAGAAAAGCAATATTCCTCCTCCATGCGGATATCTACATTTGATCATGCTTGCTTGGTCTGCTTGCTCGGTCCCTGTGGTCCTTGTACAGCTGTACAGCCTCAAAACGCACGCCTTTTCTTGTAATTCCCCTGATCAACCTTCAATGGTATCGAGAAACACGATATAAAACGCCCCGTTTCTTCTAGCAAAATGCGCAAATGCCACACAACGCCCCCCTTCTTCTTCTTTTTCCCACTGCTCATATCGGCTTGATCTTGAAGTGAAGGCCTATCAGCGAGAAGACCAGCGCCTTGAGGTCCTGCACGAGATAGTAGAAGACGCGGAGGCCTTCTGGGTCGGCGGAGTCGCTGACGTCGACGAGGGATCCAATCTTCGCTGTCTGGATTGCGCGAGCCACAGTCAGTATCGCAGCACATCGTGACGCATGGTGCGGCAGGTATAGCTTACCTCAAACGAGATGTGGTCATTCCCCAGTCTGATCTCCAGCTCCTGTCGCCCGTCCTTGTTCTTCTGCGGCCACTTGCCATCATCTTCCCTGTGTCATCGTCAGCACACGTATATTGTGTTGTAACCAGTCACCCTTTGCTTGACATACTTCAGAATCTCGCTGGTCTTGATGATGCGCTTGATCTCGTCAATCATCGTCGAGCTGACACACACTACACACATCCTGATTAGCTATACACCCATCCGGCAGGGGCAATCAGCCAGACGCACTCTCTTTCCGGATCAGGGAGTCATTTCGGTAGTTTGAGTTGTTCGCATATCGCGCCGATGCGCTCCTTCCGTCGCCCAGCACGCGGAAGTCGAACTCTGCGGAAAGGTACAGTCAGTGGATGCGCAGCGGGAGAAGGGCGGCGGGCGTGTGAGGAAGGCACCTACCTAGGAATTCGTGGCCGTGTCGACCTTGGTGTCCTGAGCTGTAGAGTGAGTTAGACAAGACAGAGCCGCGGGGTATATGGGGTGTATTGGGTCAACGGGGAAGGGGTAGAGCAAGACATACTAGTATCGGACATAGAAGGGTTCAGAGTTTGCAGCACCGGTGGCAGCCATCTTGACTCTGAGTCTATAAGCCTGTGCCTATAAACAATTGATGCAGTTAGAGAATGAGGTTGAGGCTGCAGAAGAGTAGATCGTGGATATATATTAATCGCAGAAGGTCGAATTATTGTCTCAGCCCTGTCAAGCTTTCGCGACTGAGACCACCCAAAAGACCCAGTGGACGGTTCAATCACCACTATAAACCACCAAAATGACACCCTTGCTCCGATTTTGGCGGGGCAGAATCCCAAGGTACCACTCCACCCACCAAAACCGCCGCTTTCACGTGACTTGATTCGAACACATCGCTTAATTCACGGAATCTCCAACGTGGTTCTAACTAAGGGGATAGAGCCGCAATTAAGAGAGCTTGCGGTTGATTGTTTGTTGATTCTCTGTTGATAACCCTCACCTCACCAATATTGATACCCTTGGGGACTCCGACTCTACAATCTTTTAACTACAACTTCCTGTTGACGCCGATCCCTCCGTCGACAAACCCTCCGCAAACAGACCGACCAACCGACGGCCTCTGCCCGCGCATCGACTGAAGCTGGGGAAACACGCAAGTCCTTGACCGACAAGGAGCAAAGCCACAGCCCACAGGTCCGCCCGATTCGGGGAGCAAACACACACACAATGGCCTCCTTCCTCGAGAGCTCCTACAGCTTGGTGCACCAGGACAACCTCTCAGATGTGCCCTCCATGTCCGAGCTGCGCACGCAGCTCGAGAAGGGGACCGACGAGACCAAGATCGAGACCATGAAGCGCATCCTTACAATCATGCTCAACGGCGACCCAATGCCCCAACTTCTTATGCACATCATCCGTTTTGTCATGCCCTCCAAGAACAAGCCCCTCAAGAAGCTCCTCTACTTCTACTACGAGATCTGCCCCAAGCTTGACGCCGGCGGGAAGCTCAAGCAGGAGATGATCTTGGTCTGGTAGGTTCACCACATACATCTTCAATGATTCATAGCTAACCATAACTGCAGTAACGGGATCATGTTCGACTTGCAGCACAGCAATGAGTATATTAGGGGGAATACGCTCCGTTTCCTGTGCAAGCTCCGCGAACCCGAGCTCATTGAGCCCCTCCTCTCCTCGGTCCGATCCTGCCTCGAGCACCGCCACGCATACGTCCGCAAAAACTCTGTTTTCGCCGTCGCCTCCATCTTCCAGCTCTCGGAAGCCCTGATCCCCGATGCTCCCGACCTGCTTGCTGCCTTCCTCGAAACCGAGAGCGACCACACATGCAAGCGCAACGCATTCGCCGCGCTCTCTAGCATCAACCACGACAAGGCCTTAGCATACCTCAGCAGCGTCTTTGACGGTATTCCCAACGCCGATGAGCTGATCCAGCTCGTAGAGTTGGAGTTTATCAGGAAGGATGCGTTCCAGAACCCCCAGAACAAGGCCAAATACCTGCGCCTGATCTTCGATCTCCTCGAGGCGGGTGCTTCTACAGTAGTCTACGAGGCGGCTTCCTCCCTAACGGCATTGACGAACAACCCGGTTGCGGTTAAGGCAGCGGCTGCCAAGTTCATTGAGCTCAGCATCAAGGAGGCGGATAACAACGTTAAGCTTATCGTTCTCGACCGTGTCGATCAGCTACGTCGCAAGAATGAGGGTGTCTTGAACGACCTTACCATGGAAATCCTCCGCGTGCTCTCTAGCCCAGATATCGATGTCAGGCGCAAGGCCCTCGAGCTGGCCCTGGAGATGGTGTCAAGCAAGAACGTGGCTGATGTTGTGCTTCTCCTGAAGAAGGAATTGACAAAGACTGTTGACCAGGAATACGAGAAGAACAACGAGTACCGCCAGCTTCTCATTCACTCGATACATCAATGCGCCATCAAGTTCTCTGAAGTTGCCGCAAGTGTCGTTGACCTGCTGATGGATTTCATCGCCGATTTCAACAGCACCTCGGCTGTCGATGTCATTTCGTTCGTAAAGGAGGTTGTCGAGAAGTTCCCCAAGCTCCGCCAGACTATCGTCGAGAGACTGGTGTCGACCCTGAGCGAGGTCCGCGCCGGAAAGGTCTACCGTGGCGCACTCTGGATTGTCGGAGAATACTCTACGGACGCCAATGACATTAGAGACGCCTGGAAGCGGATACGCGCCAGTTTGGGTGAGATCCCGATACTGGCTTCGGAGCAACGGCTACTCGATGAAGGATCTGAGAGCCAGGAGGAGAAGGAGGCAGCCACGAACGGCACCGACAAGCCATCAGCACCGACTGGTTCAAGGAGGGTATTGGCAGACGGCACATATGCGACCGAAAGCGCTCTCACAAGCACATCCGCAGTACTGGCAAAGTTGGAAGCTGTCAAGGCTGCGCAAAAGCCGCCGCTCCGTCAACTTATCCTGGATGGCGACTACTACCTCGCCAGCGTGCTGTCGTCAACCCTCACAAAACTGGTCATGCGCCACTCGGAAATCTCCAAGGACGAGGCACGAACAAACGCCCTCCGCGCAGAGGCTATGCTGATCATGATCTCCATCATCCGCGTTGGACAATCGCAGTTCGTCAAGGCTCCTATTGATGAGGACTCAGTGGACAGGATCATGTCTTGCGTGCGATCGCTGGCGGAATTTGCACAGAAGAAGGAGCTCGAGACTGTTTTCCTTGAGGACACCCGAAAGGCCTTCAGGGCTATGGTCCAGGTTGAGGAGAAGAAGCGCGCGGCGAAGGAGGCGGTGGAGAAGGCCAAGACGGCGGTCCAGGTTGACGACGTCGTTCAGATCCGCCAGCTCGCCAAGAAGAACGCCAGCGATGGCGCTGATGAGATTGAGCTCGACCTCGAGAAGGCCACGGGAGGTGACACTGCAACTGAGGATCTCTCGTCGAAACTCAGCCGCGTCGTCCAGCTTACCGGTTTCTCGGATCCAGTCTACGCCGAGGCGTACGTCAAGGTCCACCAGTTCGATATCGTCCTCGACGTCCTGCTCGTCAACCAGACCACCGAGACTCTACAGAACCTGTCTGTGGAATTCGCCACCCTCGGTGACCTTAAGGTCGTCGAGCGCCCGACAACACAGAACCTCGGCCCCCACGACTTCCAGAACGTCCAGTGCACCATCAAGGTCTCATCCACCGACACCGGTGTTATCTTCGGTAACGTCGTCTACGATGGCCAGAGCTCTACCGACAACAACGTCGTTATTCTCAACGACGTCCACGTCGACATCATGGACTACATCCAGCCAGCCACCTGCACCGAGACCCAGTTCCGCACCATGTGGACCGAGTTCGAGTGGGAGAACAAGGTCAACATCAACTCCAAGGCCAAGTCGCTCAGGGAGTTCCTGACGCAGCTTATGGCGTGCACAAATATGACGTGTCTGACCCCCGAGGCCTCGCTGAAGGGCGACTGCCAGTTCTTGAGTGCGAATTTGTACGCGCGCAGTGTGTTTGGTACGTTTTTTACTCTTCTTTCTTTCCCCCTTGGGCCCTTCTTCACTTTTGCCTACCATACAGAACATTTACTAACATATCACAGGCGAGGACGCGCTAGCAAACTTAAGTATCGAGAAGGAGGGTGACGACGGCCCCGTCACAGGTTTCGTGCGCATCCGCAGTCGCTCACAAGGCCTGGCGCTAAGCCTAGGCTCGCTGAAGGGCCTCAACAAGGTCGGAGAGGTCGCTTGAGCAGGGCCAGCTGCCAGATAGTTGAAGAAGAGGAGGGGGTTACGGAACATACTAGAGCACCGTCACTTATGCCTCGTCCGAGGGGTGAGCCGGCTGCAAAATCGATGAATTATGGGGACTGTGTCATGTCTGGGTATGTTGGGAGGGGGGTTTTATGATTGTGATGGAAGGGGAACAAGATGGGGGATGTAGTGCTAGAAGCGTTACATTGGTATATAATGCGAGCCACGCCGTTGTTTTGCGAAGAGAGGAGGCGCAAGAAAAGAAGCATTGGGCGTTTTTTTATGTAGAGACAGACGTAGTAGGCATTTGCAATAGTAAAGAATTGATAAATGAAAGGGATTTGACGATGTGTGTATGTTTATTTGAGGGGAGTTCACTTGTTAGAGTGTTGTTGCTTGCAGGATGAATATATAAAATTATAACAATGTAAGTAATTATTCACTCATTATTCACTCATTCAGTCTCTTTCACATGCAAGACATTTCTTTGTACTTTATTTCTCGTATTTTAATGTTTCCCGTTTAATTAATTTATTTGCGTCTATTTTTGATCTATTTCCCCAGATCACAGGACAGGAACCCAGACCATCCAACCTCTCGGCGTTATTGTTCCGACCCGTGCTACTACTACTACTACACTACTACACACTACAACCTTCCTTAGTAAGGTAGCCTGGGTAACGGCCGTTGCGGGATTACTACCTACCTCTCCTACTCTTATATTCACTGTCTTTATCTTCTCTCCTCTCTCCTCCTCCTTCTTCTCTTCCTTCTTCTCTCTCCCCTCCTACTCATTCTCAAGCAAGAAACCAAAACGAAAGGCATATATACAGCATGCTTAGACCACCACACTCGCTATAAGTAATGACCGACCACCACGCAACACCCGCATCGCCCACCCGGGCCTCCAGCGACCCCTTCATGGACCCCGCTGCCCCCGACGCCTCCGGCGATGGAGACATTGACTTCGCGCGCGACACCACCCTCGTGGTTGGCAAAGATGCCAGCCTCACCCTCGGCACCGAATCGCTGATTGTACTTGGTGAGCCCTCCTCCTCCCTCTCTCCCCGCGCCCCTGCCCCGGACAGCCCGGCATTGGCCAGCACAGACACGATCCATGGAGCCAAACTAACGGGCTGTTTCGCGCCCAGATGACGATATTCAAAAAGACGGAAAGACGTCGTGCTGCGCGCTGTGCCGGCCCGGTACGCACCCCCGCCGCGCGCACTCGTGACAACAGCGAGACAGCGAGCCACCGCACTCCAACAAACAACAGAACTAACGGCGCAAAACAGGAAGCTCAAACACCCGCGCCATCCCCTTCTACAACGTCCTCTGGGCCGAAACCTCCGACTCCCTCCTCACCATCTCCTTCGCATCCCCCATCTCCAAAACCGCCGTCCGCCCAGAATTCCTCACCTACCCCCTCCCCCTCGACCCAGAACCAGCACGCATCTGGATCGCCAAGCTCCTCGACCGCGCATACGGCGAGTCGCAGAAGCGCAAGCGCGCGAAGGTGCTCCTCAACCCACACGCCGGGAAGGGCAGCGCGGTGAAATGGTGGATCAGGGACATTGAACCGATTCTCCGCGCCGCACACGTCGAGCTCGATGTACACACCACCTCGAGCCAGGGGGAGGCGGTCACGATCGCGGAGAAATTGGATATCGAGGCCTTTGATATGGTGGTCTCGTGCTCGGGGGATGGGCTGCCGCATGAAGTTTTCAATGGGCTTGGAAAGCGCCCGGATGCTCGGCGTGCGCTGGCTAAGATCGCGGTCGTGCAGATGCCGTGCGGTAGCGGGAATGCGATGAGTTGCAACTTGACGGGCAGCGCGAGTCCCAGTCTCGCAGCGCTGGCGACGGTTAAGGGTGTCGTGACGCCGCTGGATCTCATCTCCATCACGCAGGGGTCGACGCGCACGCTATCCTTCCTGTCGCAGTCAGTCGGCATCGTGGCTGAGTCTGATCTGGCGACTGAAAATATCCGCTGGATGGGACAGGCGCGCTTCACCTACGGCTTCCTGACGCGACTGCTGAAGAAGAGAATATACCCGTGTGATTTGGCTGTCAAGGTCGTGATTGAGGATAAGGCTGCGATTAGGGAGCATTATCGCCGGGAGAGTGAGAGGAGGGGCACGTTGGGTGAGAGGCGTGGGAATAAGGACGAGAATGATGATGATTCGGCGGCCAGCACGAGCGCGGCGAATGAGGAGGGATTGCCGACGTTGAGGTATGGGACGGTCAATGATAAGTTGCCTTCGGACTGGGTGAATGTTCCCTATGACACTCTGGGCAACTTCTACTGCGGTAATGTAAGATGCCTCCCACTATTCCCATGTTTTGTCCAAGGAAGTTTATTAACATACGCAGATGTCCTACATGGCCGCCGACGCAAACTTCTTCCCCGCCACCCTCCCCAGCGACGGCCTCATGGACTTAGTCTGCATCGATGGCCGCATCGCGCGCACCGCCGCTGTGGACCTCATGCTCGCTGTCGAGAACAACAAGTTCTTCGACAAGCCACTCGTCAGCTACCGCAAGGTGCTCGGATACCGCATCGTGCCTCGCGAGCAGGAGTCGGGATACATCAGCATCGACGGAGAGAGAGTGCCGTTTGAGCCGTTCCAGGCGGAGATTCACCGTGGGTTGGGCACTGTGCTTAGCTGCTCGGGGTGGAAGTACGAGGCTCAGGGCCCATAGTTTGGGGGTTGTCTTGTACAGGGGGCTAGGGGATAAGGGATGATGATGGATAGGATAGCGTTTGGAGATCAGTTTTCGTCGCGTCGCGTCATGGCATGATATACCCAGGAGTTGCCATAGTCGAGGACGCTTGTATAATAGACTTGTGTAGATTGTACAGAATGCATTAATCGTCACCTCTTGCCAACACCAGACGCCGCTGTCCCTCCCATGCACTGCACTTCCTGCTCCATTTCTCCAATCCCCTGCTCAAGTACGCACATCACTTTTTTTCTTCCTTCACTCCGCGAAACCCCCCCATCCCTCATCCTCCTCCATAACCACATCCTCCTTCTCATTCCCCGGCAACCTCTCATCAGCAAGCGCCTCCTTACACTTCTTCCTCACACTTTTCGTCGGGCTCTCCGTCCCCAACACCTTCACCGGCTCCAACAACACCTCAAGCTCAACCCCCTTCCTCTTCTCCCCCAACCCCCCCGCCCTCTCCAACTCATCCACCCAAATATCAATAACATGATACCTCATTCCATTCGGCACGCCCCTCGCCTCCGGCTCCAACGGTCCCTCCCTCAACACCCTCATCTGCTCCTCCACCACCTCAGCTGTCCACCCCTTATCCGCGCACTGCGCAAACGCAGCACCAACATACCGACGCGTGAGCAGCAAAAACTTCTCCATCCTCAATACATCGATGCGCGTCCACTCCCTCGCCATAGTAGTCCAGAACGCAGCTGTGAAGGCAGTGCGGTTACTCGTGTGCGTGATTGCTGGGAGCGCGGCGAGGGAGGCGGCGAGGGATTGCTGGGGGAGTGGACGGTCGGTGAGCCACATTGTGTAGAAGAGCGCGGTGTGTAGCTTGAGGAGGGCGTCTTGGGGGAGGGAGCGCCGGCCGGAGAGGTAGGTGCGCAGGGAGTCGAGGGCGTTGGTGCGGGTTTGGCGGTCTGCGGGG
>JPKD01002154.1:0-29811 GCA_000750935.1 Pseudogymnoascus sp. VKM F-4519 (FW-2642)
TCCGTGGTCTTGCGACTTGTGACAAGTGTCCGGATTGATTTGTCATCCGCCTTCGACTCTATGTCACGTGATGTCTAATGTGCTGATTGTACTGATTGTGATGCTGAAACCACGCCTGAGGTCAGGGTCTATGGTATCTGAGATAACAAAAAATGAGATATATCCTTTAGATCGTCTTATTGGATTGGATTATATTCTCTAGATATATTATGATTTGTGAATATTTAATTTAATTTTAATATGATAGCTGGGTTTTTTGGGTCGCATTTACTATTTTATTTTCCGTTATTTCATTTTTATATGTGAAGGTGATAAAATAATAAAACAGGCCATTTTTTATATATACATCCTCAGAACCCCGAATTTAAGACAACTCGTCTCGATACCATAGAACCATCAAGAAGCACATGGTACACCGCATCCATCGCAATAATATATTGTCCAACTCCCAATCCTACACCCTGCCCATTAAACTCGTGAAGGGCAGCATGACGTGGTCACCCGAAGGGTCCTTGATTAGGCCTACAGATGCATGACCCGTCAAACAGAAAGCGGCATTGGGTAGCACCGGAACCTATAATCCAGGCAGAGTTGGATGAAAAAAAGGAAAAAAATACCCATTTCGAGCTGTAACCCAGAATACCAAATACAGTCACTGTAATATTGAATTTATTTATTTTGCCATCTACCATATTTTCTAGACGAAAAAAGTGACATGCAGATCAGCGGACTCTAGAAGTAAAAGAACAAAATAAACTGAAAATACGATTTACGATAAGCGTGGGGTTGCAAATTCACTGCTCTCTAGCGATACACGCGCTGCCGCCGTCTCCAAAAAACTAGCGGCTCCCGGTGGGTGAGCTTGGAATACCTCACCTTCTACCCGCCCTGCCTCATATCTTCACATCGAATTTCTACAAACTCACCTCTCTCACTACAGCTCTGGACTTCTTTGTCTTGATCTACCCTCCTTACCCACAACCGCATCCATCGAAGATCCTTGATCAAGTTACGAGAGGAGTTCTCCACCTCTCTTTCGCAACCTGGCAAGGATACCAGCTTCGACTTACGATAAACCAACACTGCCGTTTGCTGAAGCCACAGCACGATCAACACCAAACCAATCCGATCTGAGCACCTGCAGGGTGCTGTAGATTCACCTGAGTTCGATCAGGTAATACATTCCCTTCCTATACTAATTTCTAGATACCCGACGCCGCCGTCGAATACCATCCGACCCGACAACTCGAACGTTACACCCTTGCCACTTCACTCCTCCCTTGGAGCTGTCCGACCTGGACGCTCCTCGAATATCAGCAAAGCTGTCTCCAGCTTGGACCAATGTGGAGGCAGTGTAGGGGGACAACAATATCCCAAATTGCGGTGTTACCGCAGCAGTCAACACCATGGTCAAGATACTGAAGACCATACAACCAAAGCACAAGGAGACGCTGGTACGTTCTATATGCTATTGGAATCCAACCCAGGATGAGCTGACATTTTATTAGTCGCCGTATATCCAATCGTTTGTGCAGAACGCATCGACAGCACCATGGCACACCCTCCCACAAGCTCTTGCCGACTTCCCAACCCGATGGCCTTTCCCCAGAGGTGATCTCTACCACTGGATCCCTCTTCTCAATAGATTCGACAGCGATCTCGAAACCTTCTGCGCAACCTACGCACTCAACAATGGCCCTCAGGTTAAAGATTTTGGATGCGAGCTCCTGCAAAAGGGCGGCGCGACAGATGAGCAGATTTCCGAGGCTGGGTTTGGCCCGGAGGGCGATAGAGAAGTCATAGAGCGAATCCTGCATTTCTCTAGGATATTACTCGAGAATTGCGGAAATAGAAGCATATATTCGAGCAGCACTCACTTGAGCGATCTTCTCAACAGCACATCTCTGTCATTACTGGCGGCGACACTCCAGATCGGCACCCAGCTGGCGCAGCGCTACCAGGCTACTTTCCGTAGAATCGCAAGCTCCCACCGACAGACAAATGCCACCCTCCTTGCGAACCATTACAATATAGACCTAGATAAGGTGCAGCAGCTCTCTCAGCCATTCTCGAGAACCGTTACCTCAACCGAGACTACTGCGCCCACGGTTCCGAACACACCCGTCACTCCGAACGCGAAGGGCAAGGATAAGGCATACTTCAGCATTCCTGTAGCAGGCAGCAAGACCACTACGAGCAAGAGCTACGCGAATGATCTGGTTTCCCTTGTTAGGAGCGGAACGCTTCCTGATCCCAGCCCCAAGGGCAAGAAGGCTGCGTCAACATCGTCACAAACTTCCGCGGAGGTAGACTGGAATGAATGGGGCGATGTGCGCATTTCATACTACGAGTCTCAGGCACGCGGGGAAGAGGCACCACAATCGACAGCTCATACTGCGTCGGCTGCACCAGTCACACCTACTCCGGTACGACGCACATCGATGCTCGGCAACCAACATGGGAATCGAGCCCCCAGAACTCCAGCTTCCGAAGAAGCTCCGGCAACTCCAAGTCGGTCTTCCACGTTGCCAGTCGCAGCGCCGGCTGAGGAGAAAGCGACCTCTAACCTTAAAGTGATTGACGTCCCAGCGTCCAAAGTCTCCGAACATTCTGTCCAGGAGCTGCTCCAAGAGTACCTCCCAAGTGTACCGGATGCAGCAAAATATACGCTTCTCACTAAATTAAGAGTTGCAAAGGCCTTATCCCATTCCTTGGATACTCGCAGACAGATGCTTGCCGTCCGTCTTTTAGCCGTTACCAACCTGGCTTATATCTACCCCGAGCCGAGCTTTTTGGAGAAGGTCTTAAAGCAGGATAGCGATGAACCACGTCGCCTGCAGCTCATCTACCAACTGGCGGAGCTGATCCACCCACCTGCCCAAGGAGACTTGGGAATCCCTAGGTCTCTCCAAACTATCGCTGTCAATGCCCTTGAAGGACTTGCTCAGCACGCTCACAAGTACCAGGATGTGTGCACAGCATTAAACACGAATGTGAACCATGGAGTTCTCCTTTATATTGTCCGAAAGGCGGTTGCAGAAATGGCAACTGATGAGCCTGGCGACAAGCACACTGAAAATGACGAGTGGCACAGTGCGTTATTTGCGCTTCTCTCACACGTAGCCACGCTTCCTCGGGCTGGAAACGAGTTGGTCACCGCCGGCCTCGTCCCCATTCTGGTCGAGGTCCTGACGCTGCGCACCTCAGTTGCTGAGGGCAGCTACCCGCGAGTTCTCAACTTCCTTGACGCTATCGTATTTAACGTCAAGGACGCCTTCCAAGTCTTGGCGAATGCCGACGGACTTGATGCTATTTCGAATCTGATTGTCCACGAGGTCCAGTCTTCTACGGCAGTGGCAAGCCAGGCCGAGGGTATGCCTGCGGACTACCGATCGCCTTCAATCGATTACGAGATCCCATATTACCAGCAGCAGTCTATCAAATGGCTGTTTAAGTTCATTCACCACATGATGAACCAGGCTGGTGGTTATGGCGGCAACTTTGACCGTCTTCTTAGGAATTTGATTGACTCTCCGCAACTACTTGGAAGCCTTCGACAGATCATTAGCCAAGCAAAAATCTTCGGAAGCTCTGTGTGGACAAATGCGGTCAGCATCCTGAATGATTTTATCAACAACGAGCCGACTAGCTTTGCAATTATCGCCGAGGCTGGTCTCAGCAAGGCAGTCCTGGAGGCTGTCCTGGGGCATGAGATAACTGTTCCAGCGCCCAAGGACGGCGCGCCTCAATCTGAATCGACCAACGAGGAAGGCTCTCCGGCGCACACTGATGACGATAGTATTTTCTCAGTTGTCGTTGATGAAACTCCCCATCCGCCAACCAAGGAGATGCTGGAGGCTCCTCGGCCTGGCCCTCTGGCCCGCGGTATCATGCCTTCATCCGAAGCTATCATTATCGTTCCGGAGGCCTTTGGTGCCATCTGCCTGAACAATGCTGGCATGAAGATGTTCTTGGAGTCTAACGCCCTTCAAAGCTTCTTTGAGATATTCGAAAGCCCTGCTCACGTCAAGGTGCTCGATAATGACGCCAACAATCTTGCTACCTCCCTTGGCTCAACCTTTGACGAACTGGTCCGCCATCATCCAGCTCTCAAGACCGCGATCTTAAATGCCGTCCTGGATATGGTTGCTAGAGTGAGCTACCTGTGCAAGACTAGGACCGAGACAGAGAAGCTTGGCGCGAAGTTGTTGGTCACCAACGCAAATGGCGATGTAGTCGTCGCTGATCGCAACCTCTTGACGGACCAAGACAAAGGAAAGGGCAAGTCCGTTGACGCAGACGCGGATGTGGAGATGACCGGTGTTTCTACTGAGGCAGCTGAGCCATCGAAAGTGTCGAAGCCTGTCAACCCGGCCGAGGATGATCGCGAGAACAGTGTGACTCCATACATTGCAGCTGTTGCCAATTTCCTCACCCAACTGTTCAACAACGCAGGCGTACGCAACTTGTTCATGGAGAATGGTGGGGTCGAGGCTATTCTGGATTTGGCCGAGCTGCCAGTCCTGCCGAACTCACCTTCCGATGAGCGTTCGCATAGAAATATGCACACAGTTATTGCCCTCCTCGCGGAACAGAAGGCACACATCCTTGTACCTTCCTTGATGAAGAGAGCGCAAGCTGCCGCAGATACGTTGGCGCCCTTCACACAGCACCAAGGTCGAGAGGCATACTTTGGCAAGTTCATCGATGGCTGCAAGCAATCTGATGATCGCACTGAAAATATCCTACTGGCGAGAGGGACATCATTGGTTGAGGCTATGGTGACGGCCCAGAATTTATGCATGGCGCTGCGTCAATGCATTTCTTCTCCTATTTTCAGCCGCAACCAGGCCTCGAGCTTCAGCTCCATGAACCTCGCGGACTACTACGTTAGATTGGTCAAGAGCCTTGGCGCTATCCTTGCCGCTAGTATTAAGGAGGATTTCAAGTTGATGAGGCTTGCTCCGAGGCATTGGAGACGTGCTGGCCGCCAGTCAGTCCAGATGTTCATGAATGATGCGCCTGAGCCGCTTATCCCGACGATTGATTCTACCGAGGAGGCGCTGCATTCCCTGCTGCCGGAAGCACAGGGAACTGCTCCAATGGCCACCTTGGTGACCGATTCTTCTGGTGCTGAGAACCCTATTCACAAAGTGAACCAAACTAAGACACTCACCACCGAAGAGAAGCACAGCCCCGAGTTCAAGAACTTCCAAAATCTACACTACCTCCTTGGCAAGATGCCGATATCTATGTCTACCTTCTTCCAGGTTATCGGGAAGGGCCTTGTTCCGAAGCGAACCCCTGACTCGTTCCAACGCCAAAGCAACGTTTCGATTGCAAACGCAATTGTCGAGACCGTTCTGTCTGAGCTAACATCGGTCGGCGACGAAAGTTCAAGCGAAACATACACCTTCTGGGTCCTGATGTTCCGGACAGTGAAGGACATCCTCGTTAATAACGCGAGGACGGCTGAGAGGCCACAGGAATGCATCACCATTGTCGTTCAAGCGTTCATGAAGGCTGGTGGATTTAACACGATTAACCACATGCTTGGGCTGTTCGATGCGGAAGTGAGGAACAATGCGGATAAGACCGTCAATTTCAACGATGTCGACCTTCTTCTGAGAAATGACCTGGCTACTTTGGGCATCAAGCATATCCTCGAACTTTATGGTCCGCTCGTGACGGGGAAGAACGTTGGCGAATCTTTCCAGAGCACAACTCTGCACTCTCGATCCGACAGAGACCGAAACAGCCCGAACTACTTCTCGGCTGGACAATTTGTACTTGAAGTGCGCATGGCGATCTTGCCAGCCGTTCAAAAGCTCTGGGAGTCAGACATTGTCGAGAAGGGCTCAAAGATCATCCCAAACAAGCTCATCGACATCATTCGCAATGTTATGGAAACCGATTTGGAGGAGGGCGCATTTAGAAACAGTGACAAGGCGATCGTGCCATCCAAGCAGGGGAAGAAGAAATGGAGAGTCAACAGAGAGAACCTCCTCAAGCTCGAAGCCGCCGAATATGACGAAGAGTTGGCGATAGAGGCCTTGTTCCGCTGCAACAACAGCTACTCCTCGGCACTGGAATACTGCAAGGCGCAACTCAGCGAGAGATCTGGTGGCCGTAATAGATTTGGAAAAGACGATATCGACCCAAACATTGGTCCCGAGGATGCTCCTGGCCACGAGACAAGACCATCTACAGGCTCTATCACACCCGACCAGGGTGCCGCACAAGGAGGCAACGGAGCGGGCGAAGCACCCAATGACGGAGTACCGCCACCGGTGTTCACGCAGTCTCCAGAAGAATTTATGCCCCACGCATCAGTGCCTCCTAACCTACAACAGATGTTGTTGGAGAATATGAATAGAACCCTCGAGAATGCGGAGGCGGGCAACCTATTCGCTGCCATCTCCGGAGGCGGCGAGCAAACCAATCTGCCCGAGCGAGTTCCCAACCAGCAGCCGTCGTCGTCTTCGTCAGACAAGACCTTGGAGAGCCAGCCTGAGATCCCTACGGTCGAGCGCCTGAACGCCGAGCGATTGAAGATCCGCTCGAATCTTATCGAGCGCTGTCTCGAGGTTATTAATGCACATGGCGAGTTTACCTTTGAGATCGCTGATCTCATCACCACTGTCATTGACAAGTCGCCCGAGCAAGCAGAGATGCGCGCAACTATGGGTGGTACCCTGGTCGTGGCCTTGACGTCGTTCCTCAGTGACGATGTTCGCGAAGTGGGGAAGAAAATCGCTTCATACGCCCACCTGCTTGCGCTTATGCTCCAGGATCCCCAGTTCTACAAGGCTTCGCTTGATGAGCTGAAATCCAATCTCGGGAACTTGCTTGAGTTCGTCAAGCTGTCGCCTGACCACAAGTCCGAGGAATCTTCACCTTGGGTGGCTCATATTCTGCTCATTGTTGAGATTCTCCTCAGTGACGATGCGGAGCCGAGAGAGACTGAGTGGAAGATCCCGACGAGTGAGACTGCGTCACTCGAGCAGCCTGTGCTTAAGGCACCTGAATTGGTCGTATCTACTGAAGATAGAGCGACCCTGTTCGAAGCAATCCTGGACATGCTTCCCCGCATTGGAAAGGATGAGTCGCTTGCCTTGGCCGTTATGCGCATTTTGGTCATCTTGACCCGCACTAGACACATTGCTGTAGCTATGGGCGAGAAGAAGAACATTCAACGCTTGTTCGTCATGGCCAAGCAACTTGCCGGTGCAGCGACACCACGCATTCAAAGCCCGCTGATGCTTATTCTCCGTCACATTGTCGAGGATGACGAGACTATCAAGCAGATTATGCGATCGCAGATCAAGGTCTTCCTTGACCCCAACTCGAGCAGAAGCTCGCGCCACCCAGATATTACGCTGTATCTCCGCAGCATGTCGAACTTGGTTGTGAGGCAGCCAGAGCTGTTTGTGGAGGTCAGCAATGAGATGGTTAAGCTTGTGAAGTGGACTACGACTACGGCGGACCAGCCAGGTAGACAACAGATCGAGCTTCAAGACAAATATAAGCGTACCCGTAGAGGAAAGCCAGAGGATGCGGTCTTGCCTACATTGAAGCCTACTGAGGAATTGTCGATGGAAGATGTCAAGCCGTCCACAGAGACTGCCGAGGTAGAGGCTGCTGAGGGATCAAAGGCTGTTGAGCACAAGGTGCCGATCGTTGAGAACCCCGATGGAGTGATTTATTTCTTGCTCTGCGAGCTCTTGAACTATAGAGACGTGGAAGACAAGGAGGCTGCACCTCCTGCACCTGCAGAAGATAAAGAAAAGGCAGCAGGGACCACTCCCGAGACCACGACGCCAAGCACTTCTTCAGGCGCTGATTCATCATCGACATCGAATTCTGATACACCTCAGATAAGACCACTAATCCCCCCCCCAAAGCCCGAGACGAAGAAGAAGGCAGAGTTCAAGGCAGAGGAGCACCCGATTTACATCTACCGCTGCTTCTTGCTTCAGTGCCTTACCGAGCTGTTGGCTTCCTACAACCGCACCAAGGTGGAGTTCATCAACTTCAAGAGAAATGCTCCGGCTCACGCGGCGACGCCTTCGAAGCCACGATCAAATGTCGTCAATTACCTGCTCTGTGACCTGATTCCATCGGGTAGCCTTGACCATGCCGAGTCATTGACAATGCGCAAGAAGGTTTCCACTTCATCGTGGGCGGATTCGACAATTACCGCGCTTCTGAGCAAGACTGGCGAGCAGATCCTGGATAGGGACCGTGACAATACCGACTCTGATGACGAGCCTGACTTGCTCTTTGTCCGCAAGTTCGTCCTGGAGAATATCATCAAGGCGTACAGGGAAGCCAGCACCTCGACTGAGTCCCTGGACATCAAGTACTCCCGCATGTTGTCGCTGGCTGATCTTATGAGCCACATCATGGCTGGGAAGGACAATATTGGCGGTGGATCGGATCCAAATGTTACCATCCGCTCGCAGCAGCAGCTCAAGCGTATTATGTTCGAGAAGGGCTACATTGGCGCCTTGACCGCGTCTATTGCTGATATCGACCTTAACTTCCCCGGCGCCAAGCGTGCTGTTAAGCATATTCTTCGTCCATTGAAGGCGCTTACTCAGACGGCTATTGAATTGAGCGAGGTTGGCAAGGTGGCTTTGACGCCTGGGCAGCATGATGAGGATGAAATCGAGTCGGCGTCGTCCGTTTCTGATGCTGATGACGATCGCGAGGAGACCCCTGATTTGTTTAGGAATTCTACGCTGGGCATGTTTGAGCCTGATCGTGATCATGAATCGTCGTCTGAGGGTGAAGATGGTCAGTTTGATTTCTTAGTTTTGCGGATTACTATTACAGTACTAATTTTAATAGATGACGAGGAGATGTATGATGAGGATGGATATGAAGAGGAGATGGAGGGATATGAAGATGGTCCCATCGAAGATGATGAAGACAATATCAGCGATGAGGACGAGGAGCTTGAGGGCATGGGTGAGATTGAGGGCCTTGATGGCGACCATGGCATGGACGTCGAAGTTATTATGGATGATGATGAAGATGACGACGAGAGCGGATCTTCTGACGAGGATGATGAAGATGAAGACGATGATATGGACGAGGATGACGAGGATGATCGCGTCCAAATCATCGATAATGAAGGAAACGCTCATCCACTCGCCGAGTTAGACGATGAAGAGGACTGGGAGAGCGAAGATGAAGACGAGGAAGAGGACTACGAGGGTATGGCTGCCGATGAGGAAGAAGAGGCAATGCATGCTGGTGGTCATGGTCCGTTGGGTCGTCTCGTACATGCTTTCGGTGGGGATCCTCATCACCATGGCGAAATCGATAATCTTCTGCAACGCATTGAAGATGAGCGTGGTGGAGATCCAGATATGGACATTGAGTATCTGGACGATGACCATGAAGAAGACGGTATGCTATTCTGGCCGACTAAAGCTAATATTGACACAATGCTAATTAATTCTAGATGAAGTTGATGAGGAAGAAGAGGAGATGGATGACGATGAGGATATGTACGAGGAGTACCAACGTACGTATACCGCTGATATTTGTTACGAGATTATGTTAACTTTGTCAGTAGCCCAGCCAGGAATGCCATTTACCTTCGAGTGGAACGACGAGCAAGAACCTCCGATGATTATCTCACACCGAGGCCATCGGGCGCACGCGGCACCGCAGCCATCGCCCTACTTTTTCGGTACTCACCGCGACCCACTAGGTGGTATGTTTGACCCTACTTTAATTTCAGAATATCAGGATTTGCAACATAGCTGGGATAGCCTCCAAGCTACGATACGGCAAATCATGTCCCATAGAATTTTACCCCTCCTACTCCCCCCAGGAGATCCATATGACAGAACTAATCCACAAGCAGTACGTGACTACTACCGCGGTTCCTATCGTTCGCACCGACCCGGCCCAACCCCCCGCGACAACAACGACGGAACGAACCCTCTCCTCCAGCGCGGCGATCGTGCCCGCGGCGACGCCGGTCTTGCGGGATCGACACCATTCATCGGACGCGAGGCCCTGTTCAACATCGTGGGACGCGGACCTTTCGGAGGTGAGGCTGGTGGACCCGCCGCCATACTCAACGATCTCTTCACTCAACTACCATTCCCAGGCGGCGCTATTCCAGCCGCCGGCCGAAACGGCGGAGCTCTCCATTTCCATGTTACTGGCGGACCTGGTGGAGCTGATGCCCGAGAGTTCCAGGCCATGTTTGGTGGGATGAGACCGGGGATGGCTCGCGGCCACGAGAGAGGCCCTGGAGCGGCCGAACCTGGCGCTGCTACGACTTTCACTACGCAGTTGACGGCGACTAGATGGAGTGAGGAAGCTAGACTACTGTTTGGCCCTAGGCATCCGGATATGGCGTTGAGAGTCCTGATGGGCCTCATGGCTGTTGTCGTCCCAGCTGCCCTTGAGGCGGAGAAGAAGGCAATTCAGGAGAAGAAGGAGGCTGAGGAGAAGAAGAGGAAAGAGGATGAGGAGAAGGCCGCGCAGGCGGCGAAGGAGGCTGAAGAGAAGGCTGCCAAGGAGAAGAAAGAAGCAGAGGAACGTGAGGCGGAAGAGAGAGCTAGAGCTGAGGAAGCTGCTGCTGCTGCGGCAGCTGCTCCTCCGGCCGAGGAGCAACCCCAAGAAGCTGAGAACGCCCAGCCAATGGAAGGTGTGGAGTCCGGCGAGGCTGCTGCAGCCGGAGAGGGAGAAGGCGCACCTGCTGAAGATAGGCCACGCGTGACGATTCCATTCCGCGATGGCACTCTTGACATTACGGACTTGGGCATTGATCTCGATTACCTTGATGCTCTCCCAGAGGAGCTTCGAGAGGAAGTCATCACTGGAGCTATCGCCCAGCGCCGCTCGGATGCTGCTGCTACTGGCGCACCGCCGTCGGAGATCGACCAAGAATTCCTCAACGCCCTACCAGACGAGATTCGCGCTGAGATTATCCAGCAAGAGAGACAGGATCGCCGCCGCCGCGAGCGTGACGAGGCTCGTCGTCAAGCTGCTGCAAACGGAGCTCCGGTTCCAGTGCCGCAAGAGATGGATGCTGCGAGCATTCTGGCAACTTTACCTGCGGATTTGAGAGCGCAGGTACTTGCGGAGCAAGATGAGGATGTGTTGGCTCAATTGCCCCCGGAGTATATCGCACAGGCACGCGCTTCCATGGGCGGTCACCCGCTCCGCGGTCTGAACCGCGTGCTTGAAGGAGCGAGACCAGGCCTTCCAAGTGGGGTCGAAATTGTCAAGCCTGTCCGTCGTAGCATTGTTCAGATGCTCGACAAGCCTGGTGTTGCTACCTTACTTCGTCTCATGTTTATCTTCCAGCAGGACAGCCTGCGGAACACGTTGTACCAGGTCCTCCAGAATATCTCCGAGAACCGTCATAACAGAGGCGAGGTCATTAGCACGATTCTGCATATTCTGCAGGATGGTAGCGCTGATATGACGGCTGTTGAGAGAAGCTTTGCGCACCTATCTTTGAGAGCCAAGCAACCTAAAGATAAAGACCCGAAGACACCTTTGTCTCTTAGCAGGAAGAACACTGGGACGGGACTGGCTGCTCTTACAACAGTCCCCAACTCGGATATCTCGCCGCTGATGGTTGTCCAGCAATGTCTTGGAGCACTTATCTACCTCTGCAAGGTCAACCTCCATGTTCCGTCCTTTTTCTTGACGGAGCATGAATCCGCAGTCAGTGGCCTCAAGCGCAACGCAAGCCGAAAGGGCAAGGGCAAGGATACCAAAGCGCTGAAGTTCCCATTGAACTCCCTCCTGATCTTGTTGGATCGCAAGTTGATCATGGAGAGCTCGCCTGTTATGGAGTCCCTCTCGGATCTGCTGAGCCGTATCACCGCGCCACTCCAGACATTTGAACGTAAACAAAAGGAGGCCGAGGAGGCTGCCAAGAAGGCCGAGGAGAAGGCCGCGGAGAAGCCCGCTGAGGGTGAGGGTGAAGGTGAGGCGGGGTCTGCTGAGCAACAGGGAGAGAACATGGATACGGATTGTCCGGCACCAGCTGCTACAGAGGATCCGCCAGCAGAGACAGGTTCTTCGACCGCCGACGCTCCAAAGGCCGATGGCGATAAGACTGATGACAAGACCAAGGAGGCTGAGAAGAAGAAAGTGCGACCATTCGTTCCACCTGTGGTTCCGGATGCCAATCTCAAGCTCGTGATCAACATCTTCGTTGCTCGCGAGTGTAGCGCTAAGACGTTCCGCGAGACTCTTTCGACCATCAAGAACCTTTCGTGCCTTCCAGGTGCAAAGGCCGTCTTTGGCAAGGAACTCATCGCCAAAGCACAAGAACTTGGCGAAGTGATTCTTCTGGATCTGGAGGAGCTCTTCCCACAGATTCAGAAGGCTTCAAACAGCACTGAACTTCAGGGTGTGGCTCTTACCAAGTTCTCGCCTTCGGGATCGGACCAGAACAAGTTACTCCGTGTCCTCACTGCTTTGGACCATCTCTTTGATCCAAAGCATGCCAGGAAGGACGCCACGACTGAAGCCGAAGGAAGTGAGACTGCCGATACCGAGAAGCAAGATCTCCTAGCCACGCTTTATGAGAACTCTACCTTTGGCCCTATGTGGGAGAAGCTTAGCGCTTGCCTCAGCGCCATCAGACAACGCGATCACATGCTCAATGTGGCTACTATTCTGTTGCCATTGATCGAGTCGCTGATGGTGGTTTGCAAGAACACTACGCTGAAGGACCAGCCTCTCCGTGGCAAGGATAACATGCTTACCAACCCCGTTCCGGAGTCGCGCATGGAGAGCCTGTTCTTCACCTTCACGGAGGAGCACCGCAAGATCCTCAATGATCTTGTTCGCAACACGCCTAAGCTCATGAGCGGGACGTTCTCGCTCCTGGTCAAGAACCCCAAGGTACTTGAGTTTGACAACAAGCGCAATTACTTCAACAGGAGCATCCATAACCGCAACAACCCGGCTCGCCAGTCGTACCCTTCGCTGCAGCTTTCGGTCCGTCGCGACCAGGTTTTCCATGACTCTTTCAAGTCTTTGTACTTCAAGAGCGGGGACGAGATGAAGTTTGGCAAGCTGAGCATTCGATTCCATGGCGAAGAGGGAGTGGATGCTGGTGGTGTTACCCGCGAATGGTTCCAGGTGCTATCGAGACAGATGTTCGACCCTGGATACGCTCTGTTTATCCCCGTGTCTTCCGACAGGACTACTTTCCACCCCAACTTGACAAGTAGCATCAACCCCGAGCATCTTATGTTCTTCAAGTTCATTGGTCGCGTTATTGGAAAGGCCCTTTACGAAGGCCGAGTCCTGGATTGCCATTTCAGTCGTGCAGTCTACAAGAGAATTCTGGGCAAGGCCGTGTCGGTCAAGGATATGGAGTCGCTCGATCCCGAGTACTACAAGTCCGTTGTCTGGATGTTGGAGAACGACATCACCGACATCATCAGCGAGTCTTTCTCCGTTGACAATGACAAGTTTGGTGTTGTCGAGACCGTGGATCTCATCGAGAACGGTCGCAACGTCCCCGTCACAGAGGAGAACAAGCATGAGTACGTTCGCTTGATGGTGGAGTTCAAGCTTACTGGATCGGTCCAGGAGCAGTTGGACAATTTCCTCAAGGGCTTCCACGAGATCATCCCCGCTGAGCTGGTCGCAATATTCAACGAGCAAGAGCTCGAGCTGCTCATCTCTGGTCTTCCAGAGATCGATGTCGACGACTGGAAGGCAACCACCGAGTACCACAACTACACCGCTTCCTCGCCGCAGATCCAATGGTTCTGGCGCGCCATTCGCTCCTTTGATAAGGAAGAGCGAGCCAAGATGCTGCAGTTCGTTACCGGCACGTCGAAGGTTCCTCTCAACGGCTTCAAGGAGCTTGAGGGCATGAATGGGTTCAGCAGGTTCAACATCCATCGCGATTATGGAAATAAGGATCGTCTGCCAACTTCGCATACTTGCTTTAACCGTAAGTTCACCTACCCCCGACTGATTCCTTCTATAGATAGATACTAACAGATTACACAGAGCTTGATCTCCCAGAGTACGAGAGCTACGAGATGCTCCGCCAACAGGTCCTCACAGCCATCACGACGGGAAGCGAGTACTTTGGTTTCGCATAGACAAAGCCAGATAGTCCGTTTTTGCACTTTTAATTTCGCTCAGTCAACAAAACACCGGAAGAAGGGAGAAACAGTTTTTGATTTTATTTTATAATTTGGCATGAGACCTGGTTTTCGTTTAACTCGACGCATTTACAAAGGCGCACAAGAAATGCACGAATTGTTTTGCTGGCTGTTTTCTTCGTTGGGAATGGGAAAGGGGGATCAGGGGGCGCGCGCGCGGTGTGTGATACGAATATAGCGAAGGAGTGGAGGGAGGCTGGGAAGGGGGGAGCTTGGGGTTGGGGGGATTAGTTAGGTACATTTATGAATCGCGGCTTCTTTCTTCTCATTCTGATGGGGATGGAGAGCTCGGCGGAGGTTTGGTTGGAGCGGGCGGTTTGGAACTGTATGGGTTGGTGATGGGGGATGGATGGTGAGAAGTGGAGATCTTACGATTCGGAACCTGTTGCTTGATTTATATGGGGCTGCGTGCGTGCGAGGCTGGGCTGAGGATGTCGGATTGTACAGTAGATAGATAGAGGCTTGGGTCAAAAAAGACTTGAGCGTATTTTCTTGGTTTTGATGCTTGTGATGTGATGTGTGGATGAGGAAATATTTTTGGAGGTGGGAATTGACGTGGATAATGGAGTGCTAGCGTCCCAAAATAAAGTGCTCAGTTATTGTAGTAATACTCTAGCAGTGCTATATGAGAAATATATAATATCTAGCATTTGTCTGTACTCGTTACCTTTAAAATCCCCATGAACCGCTCGAGACGGTGACGTGACGACACAGCTCTTCAAGATCGATTTTGGTGGGAGGAACTAGTGAGGTAGGGCTTATCATGCACAATAATCTCTATCAGTTATCAAAAATGGGGTTGTAACTCAGTGGTAGAGTGTTCGCTTTGCATTACCTAATCCTCGGATTAACATGATACTTATATGCGAAAAGCCCAGGGTTCGATCCCCTGCCACTCCAAAAAATATTTTTTGTCTTTTTTTGCACTTTTATATTCATAGCTCATGAATCTACTATTGCGTAAGGACAATGGTATTTTTTTGTCTTTATTGTTTGCTGTCTGTGTGCCAACAAAGCAAGGTAGGAAAGAGGAGAAAGGGAGGTGGCATTGCGCTTCTTTTCAGCGATAAAATTTCCAACTTCCGCATCCACCCAGTTGGCGTTCTTTCAACGCCATACCAAGCTGGTAGTTGTTGTAATGATATTATATTATATTGTATATTAATAGTATTTTCCCTTCTCCCGGCCAAAGTTCCACAGATACCCCATGATAATAATACTACACCATCTAGCACCCCTCCCAGCCAAAAGTGACCAAAATATCGCTCCAGCCAGCCCCTTACCTCGGCTCTAAATGGCATATAAATGGTAAAAATACCCCATCCCCAAAACACCATACCGCACCCAATACACTCCAAATCCAAACCAAACCAAAACTCCCCAAAAACGACAGTCCCCTTAATGGTCCTTCTCCCAGTTCGGCCCGGGGCACGGCGAGTTCTGAGCAATCCACTTCTGAATCCTGTCCACCAACCACCCCGACTGGTACCTGACCTCCTCCCCCCCATCCTCTGCCTTCTTCGGATACCTCGGTTTCCCCAACGTAAACGCGGTATCGAACTTACACGAGTCTTTAGAGTACACGAACTGGAAGCAGTCTTTGTCCTTCTCGCAGGCCTTGCGGCAGTGGTTGTACGACTTGGTGGGGTCGTGGTGGAAGAAGTCGAAGTCGCCGACGTGGTTGGGGGTCAGGATGGGGTCGAGGCGGAGCTGGTCGAAGGGGGATTGATTGTCCCAATCATCGCGACGGGGGGTGGTCATGAGGGAGGCGATCATGGTGTAGTAGAGTTCTTCCATTAGTAGGGGTTCCTGATGTTTGTTAGTCTGCTAATACGTGTGTGAAGGGCGCATTGGTGGTCGTACTTTGGTCGAGTTCCTCTGGTTCTCAAAGTCCCACATGTCCTGGACCTCCTCGCTTCCAACATGATGCATCGTGACAACCGGCGTGCACCACAGCTCGGGCCCAAAATTAAACTCCTTTGGATTCTTTCCGTTAATCACCGGCCGCACGTTCTGCACCTTCAGACCCTTCTTAAACAGAGTTCTGCCCAACTCTTGGTCGCCGCAACACGCCGTCGTGGCGTTCTTGTCGAACTCCTTGGCCAACGACTTGCGGTCATCTCCTACCAGAAGTTGCATCGCTGGCTTGCTGAGTAGATATCCACTGCCGCCGTGCGCGAATGGCGGCCTCCCAACATCGACCTGGCTGCCCAAGTAGAGCGGCTTAGTTGCATCGAGTGTGGCAAGCCACAAGAACAAGTTCGTCCAGCTGATATATGTATCCGCATCAATATAAAGATACCAATCGCGATCCGGCGCCAGATCCCACGCCTTCTGCGCCGTGTATAGATTCTTATATTTGTCCAGACGCCACGCCGCCTCGCTCTTCCACTCATTGCGCAGCGAGTCCATGTTCTGGCCTAGCTGGCGCAACTCCTTCTGGTTATTGTATAGGTCGAAGTCAGGGTTGTCCTTTGTGGCATCCGCCGTCGCTGTGTCGAGAGAGTCGTGTATAGCGAAGTTGCCAATTGTCCCCGCCATATCACTGAAGAAGAGGACGTTCTCGGGTGGCACGCAGGAGAGGTAGGTGAGTAGCAGCGTCGGTAACTTTGAGAACGCCTCTGTCGCCCCCGTCTTCACCACAATCACGAGGCTTGCATCCTGAGGGTAATTGGCGCATCGTGCCCCGGGTCTCCATCCTGCGGTCGTGGCCGCAAAGTTTGCTGTGGCACCGCTCTTTCGCTGTTGCGCCAGTATTTGCGGCAAAGGGATTCCTCCATGGCAGTTTTTCAGCCGTGCTGGCGTGCGCAGCTTCGCAATGAGACCTAAGCATATGAGAGTCACCAACAAAACCGCCAGTCGATGTCGCGTGTAGAATCTGGATACTCCATAGCGCCTCATAGAGGGCGCTCCGTCCAGCTTCATTCTCTGTGTCCCACTCGATATGGAGTATCTCACCACAGTGCCCATGAAGCTCGAAAGCGCTTGGAATTAGTGAAATTGTTTATAACAAATCGGAAATAGAGACGGAAGCCAAAAAAAAAAATCGAGGGGATAATGACGATGAGGGGAAACGTAAGCTATGTAGCTACACGTCGTATAGATAAAAGCCAACCCGAAGGAATCAGCCCTGGCACGTCGGCTCCATATCCAGCCCCCAATACGGAACCGTGACAACCATACGGGGTAAAGCAGGGTGCTCCGAGGCAAGCGTCGCTCCTCCAGGCGCAGGGTCCCTAGTCCCTGCCTGCCAATGTGGCGTAGCACCCGTCACTCGTAGCCGCTGACGGCTCCCCGCATATTTTTTGTGCGAGCACATGAATACGAGCATGAAGAAACTTAAGGGGTAAGACGTGGTTAGTGTAAAAACCTGGCTATTAGCTGTCAACCTCATTTGTTAATCACCGTCGGAGCATATAACTTTGCGTATAGCTTTGCGTATAGCTTTCCATATAACTTACAATAAATATCAGAGTTTGTCCTAGGATTGACGGGACGGGGATATAGAGCGACAGGTCCGCGGAAGCTTGGGGATCTTCCCCTGTCACCAATGTCAGGGTCCAAATAGCGGGTCAAACTAGGCCCTATTGCGCGGGGACCAACGACGGGCCAAGCCATCGCCGATTTTAGTGTCAGCTCCTGATTTTCTTTATGTACCGCAGGCGACGATCGGTAAACACAGAGGCCATCAACCGGAATTGATACGTCACATATTGAGATGGCAGCCGATATACCAAGAAGAGAAAAGCCGAGCTTCCCAAAGCTTCAAAACTCTGAAACCGTACCAGGGAGAAGTTCCGCGGTCAGCTTGTCGTATACGAGCAGGGGTGGGGTTACGTACGTAGTGTGTGGAGTATTGGCATTTTAATCCACATAGCCTCATTGACGCGTTGCCCTATATGAAGCAGCCCGAGCGTGTTAGTAAACGGACGGAAGTCTGCGCCACGAAGCTTCACCGATATTTAGACTTTGGAGCTAGTAACACCAAAACAAATCTTGCGAGGCATTGGGGTGTTGGGGACATTAAAAAATGCAGTCGCGACCACCCTGTACGCTTTCCTACCTATGTAAAGGAAGGAACGAACTTGAAGGGCAAATATAGTCGACTTTGCTTGTTCTTTTCAACACTGTATTTGAGCACGTGGAGCGTCAATGATAAGTAGCACAAGCTAGGCACACGAAGAATTTCATTCGATCATTCTCGGTTTATCAATGTAGCCCTCCTCCTACTAGCTAAGTGTAGGTTGCCAATCTGATCCTTTAACGCCATTTTCCCCATTCGCCGCAGCCGTTGCTGAGTATTTGAAACCGTCCGAGAGTGCTCAAGTATTGATACTGTCCCCCATAATCATATTGTCGTTACCGTAAAGCATTCGTTGAATAACCTCGTCCCTCCATTGAATAATGTCGCCCTCATCGAATAACCTCACCCTCCTTATCGATACCCTCCAGCCCCTCTAAGATATCGCTGCCTCCGAGTAACCCCTCTCCTCCAGCAGTTGCTTTTTGGCCCGCACTCCAAACCTCATGAAACTTCACGCTCTCATCACTTGCAGCAACCACAATGCAGCCTTCTTGTGCGGTACGAGTCAGGCTGCTTCCACCCTCACTAGCATTGTGAGTATCATTCGGCCCGCCTGGATAAGGGATCGCATAAAGGGCTCTATGCTCGCCTTCCCACGGAATAGCAGCTACCTGCTTACATTCCGGCCATGAAAACACTGCAATTCGGTATGGATGCTCTGGCTGTGCGTATCCAAACGTGGCACATATTTCGCGGCGTGTTGTTGACCATATGAGCGAGGTTACCTGCGCGGCAACGCTGATAGTCGCCAAGCAAGCACCGGAGACGGCGTGGAAAAAATGAATACACTTGTCATTGCTTCCTCCACCGGTTGCGATGAGGCCATCCCTCCATGGACAGAAAGCAATAGCTTTCACGGCGGCGCCATGAACCCATCTATGCTTTTCAGCCCCCAGCAGGACGCTCTTGATACGATTGTTGCCAGGGATAGAGATGGTGCGCTGGACGCTATCAAGGCCAGTGACGAGCTCGTCCGTTTGTTGATCGCCCTCCTGAGGTATTGAGAGCTTGTAAGCTTCAAAAAGACAGCACAAGTTGTCATTCCCTCCTGTGGCAAGCAAGGATCCGTCGTGCGACCATGCTAGGCCGCATATCTGCTGAGTGTGAACTGAAATACGGGCAAGAAGGGTCATGACTCCCGTCCACCCATTGCGATCAACTTCCCAGGCATCGGGCCACTCGACAGCATAATAATAAACGTTTCCAACTTCGTCTCCAACAACGAGATCTTCGGTCTTAACTAGCTGGCCTGGCGTATGAGGGCTCCGAGAAGGTCTCAATGTCACTGTGGGTCGCCAAGTGAGGCAGGCAATGGGGCACGGTTGTTGAACCTCAAAGCGAGGCAATGCGCGGTCGTAAAGAGACATGAGGTTCAGGGTTCCATCCGATCTCCCGTACGCGAGTATGCACTTGCAACCTTGCGTGGACGAAAACGCAATAGACGTCAACCAAGTGCCGTTATTGCTTCCAGAATTGAGTAAATGGACGCCTTGCATTTCGGACCATGCGTAGAGCAAAGAACCAAGGCCAACCGCTAAGGTATGGGATGTATGGGAGTAAGCCAGAACGGAGCAGTAAAAATCATCGCGTAAGTTAGGCGCGTCAAGAACTGTGCTTCACGTCAGTAATAATCATGCCTAACATGGCGGTTACTTATTTAAAAGGAGCCGTAGGCAATGTCCGGGCCTCAGTTGCTTTCTTGACTTCTATACAATGTTAGATAAAACCAGTGTATATTGAGCGATGGAGATTCTTACTGGCCTGGGAGCCACTGCTGACCCATTCTGTGCCTCTCCAGGTGGTCTTTGTGCCAATTTCACTATACCCTCGCCCCTGGGGATCTACTCTCGGAGGCGAGATACAATGGTCGACGAAATCGTGTATTCTCTGCGCCCTATCAAGGTCCAGTGCTTTGGCTAAACGGCCTTCGTGCTTCTCCCTGTCTTCTCCCTCTTTTGATGTTGCACTCGAAAACGATGTCGTATAGAGGGGAGCATTTGTACCAGAACCCGTCAACCCACCACGACCATCTGAAACCCCGACGCTGAGTGGCGCTAACCCACCAACGGCCCAAACAGAGCCAAGGCTGATCTTCTGATTGTCAGTATAGTCTCACTTGATTGAGATCAGGTCATGCAACAACGTACTTGACGTTCGCCATTGCTGGCGGTAGAATCTCGTCGAAACATTAGAGTGCTAGGCTCTGAATGAATTAGTTGTGGTTTCATATTGGGGTCAGGAGTCTTGCCTCCAGGGCGAACAGGTGGAAGATTTCCTCTGTTCATTGCAGCAACAGGAGGATTTGGAGTTGTGAAATTCCGGCGCGGGCTGAAAGCATCTAAGCTGGCACTGTCGTCTCTTATAAGTTTTTCAGAAGGTGAAAGCTGCTGTGGGTCTTTGTTGACTCGGAACTTCTGAACCAAAGAATCTTGAGTGTCAACTGAAGCCAAGAACCGGTCGGGGGATCTCAATGAGCGTGAGGAGCGTTTTCCATTCGGTCCGACAGAGAATGACAAGGATGGTCGAGGATGCAGCTTTGACGTGTCATTCTTAGAGTTGAGTCTCGGCATAGTGCAAATGCCCAAAGGCCATCGTCGACTGCTTAGTCTCTTCAGGAATACTTCATGCTCGTCGTCTGCTTCTGATGCGCCCTCAAAACTGGTAGCTGACTGTATTGGAGCTTCGGACATGGTAACATCAGGTGGGTTAGCAACTGGCGGAAGCGGATCTTCAGTATCAACAACTTCAGGTTGCTCGGCGACTGCTGGAATCGAAGCTTCGACATCGAGGGCTCCAGGCTCTTCATTCGCGGATGCAGATGGAGCTTCCGCGTCAAAGACAGAAAGTTGCTCAGCCGCCCATAAACCTGCTCCTTCTATGGAGTCATTGTCGTTTATGTGAGTGGTGCAGGTATCATACCCCGAATCTTCGAATGTTGAGGAGAAATCAAGGAGAGAGGCTTCGTTGAGCTGGGAAACTTGCATTGCTGAACGACGAATTGAGATCCTAAGAAAGTAACGAAAAAAAAAGAGAAAGCCGCTGAGGATAAACTGAATGCAGTATGAAATATCACTAATGAGCGAACGATTGACTGGGAAAAGAATGATTGAAAATGCCCCAGGGATCAGATATGGCTGCAAACGGGCCCTGGGGAGCCCAATGAAAGAGCACACCAGCTGGTGTGGTGGAAGGTCCTCATGGACCAAATGACCCTTTGGAGGTCAATTGTTCAAGCCGTTACCGTTAGAGATAGTGATTGTTGTGAAGTATACTTGTAACCCGATATAGTACGAAAGGCTCGAGGTGGAAAGGAGTTGAGAGGGGACATGAGCGGGATAGCTCTATGGCCCACCGAGGGGTAACGTAAACAACGTCGCTTATCGGGGTCGCAATCGCGACTGCCTACTCTGTTATCCAAGCTGAGCTTCAGGACGAACAAACACAACACCGTCAAACTGATACATACGGAAAATGACAAGTGTATGACATTCTTTTACTCTACTTACTTGTCCTGTGGCTGATCGAAATACAGCACGGTGTCCCAAGGATTGCAGCGGCAACAGTCCGGACAGAACAGCAACGTCAGGACGAGGTAGCCAAGATCGAAAAGTACCAGGCCTTGGTTGACTTGATTGAAACGAAGGTATATTGCATTTGCCTAGTCTATACGCTCAATACTGACAGTAGCAGATACAGGGACACCAGTATACATCAGAAGTTCTCGACCTGACCTCGAAACTGCTCACAAAGAATCCCGAATACTACACAATATGGAACGTGCGCAGACGCTTATTAACCTCTGGACTCTTTTCCAAATCGTCGGATGGGCCATCGCCCTCGACTCAGCAGCTCTCTACTTCACAAGCCAAAACTACGAGTTCGCCCTCCGAAAAGTTACCCTCTTCTACCTCCACTTCCAACGCGGTCTCCAACGAGACCCCGCAGTCCCCAACCCCCCAGAATCCTGGGAACAATGGTACAACTCTTGAGCTTATTAAAGACGATTTATCATTCCTTGTGCCGTTGCTGAAGAAATGGCCGAAATGCTACTGGATATGGAACCATCGGATATGGCTGCTCCAACAAGCTACCTTGAGATTAGACGTGCTGGTTGCGCGGAGGTTATGGGAAGAAGAGCTGGGCCTTTGCAACTACATGCTGGTACGAGATAGCCGGAATTTCCATGGCTGGGGATATCGCCGAATGGTAGTAGAGAAGCTTGAGAGCCCAGCATTGAACGGGAAGAGCCTGGTGGAAGCGGAGTTTGCGTACACCACCAAGATGGTAAATACGAATCTGTCCAACTTTTCGGCATGGCACAATCGAAGCCAGCTTATACCGCGGCTACTCGATGAGCGGAATGCAAGTGATGAAGCACGCAAGGAGTTTCTGGATGAAGGTATGTTCGACACAATCAAGTACACAGTCGCCGCTGACACGCTACAGAATTTGATACGATGCGTAATGCTCTCTGGACTGATGCTAGTGACCAATCCCTCTGGTTCTACCATCAATTCCTCATGGTTACCCTGCTGGATCGTACTGTATCCATCTTGCCAAATTTCACCACGGAGCAACGCATCGACTACGCCAACTCCCAGATTGATGATTTAAAAGAGATGCTGGATGGTGCCGAGGATTGTAAATGGATTTACAATGGGTTATATGAGTATACACTGGCAATATGTCGTACATGCGAACGCCAGCCAACAGCAGATGAGTTGAAAGATTTGAAGTTATGGCTAGGCGAGTTGAAAAAACTGGACCCAGTGAGGATGGGGAGATGGGAAGAGCAGGGAAGATCTCTGTACCGTTAAATATACCCAATATACACAAATAAAACTGCGCAGTCCAGTGTAATCCGCCCTCCGGCGACGTCAACTTCAGGGGTCAAAAGTCCAACAAATAAAACGGCAAAAAAATAACAAAAAACATACAACAGTGGGTATTCGCTGGCGGTCACCCACCCAACTACTAATTCACCGATCTCAAGCAAGCACCTGGATAATAGTTAAATCGGTGCCATCCGGCCTAGTGGGTGAGCGACGCCGCCCTCACAATTTTGATGCCCCCGCGATCATCCGGTTGTCCCCCTCAGTGTCCTGATGGGACCACCTCGACCACAATATGTGGGCCTCAACTTGCGACGCGTTGCACCGCGACATTAGATGGTCATAGGTGAGCAGGGTGAGCAGGGTATCCGGTGGGTGAAAATAGTATAAAGAGCCCAGCTCCCACTTTCACATTTCCCAGTCTTCCATCCACAACAATTCCTATCTATTTTAACATTGGGCTATCTGCTACAATGGGACGGAAACCACTCACTCTAGAGGATCGACTTGCTCTATTAAGTCAGCGAGGCTTCACTACGCAAACTTCATCTAATTAACAGAAACAATTAAGCTGAAAAGAACAGTCGTCTATTGCTAGCGCTGCTAAAGATAGACACGCGGATGTAGCTGAGATATGGCAATAGTACGTATAGATTAACATTTTATAAGCTATACTTATTATAAATTAGATTCCTTGCCGTAAAGGGACTGCAAGAGGACACATTATTGCAATGTGATGCAGTAATGTATAAAGACTTTATTGAATATTACGCTTTATTACAATATGGCTGAATTCACGAGCTCCCAACCGTCGCGAGTATTACCACGCTCTAGTTTAGATTTGTAGGTCATTAGAATCGTATTACAAATGCGAAGTTAGACCCGCAGCTCGTTAAAGATGTCTCCTCTATATGCTCCCTACACCCCTCTTAGCACAGCACAGCTTTACTAACATACACTGCAGTTTATTAGCAGGACTTTAAAAAATAAATATGGTTTGAACACGAAGATGCAGGACAAGTTCTTAGCTACTTAGAAAGATCTGAAAATACTAATAGTCTATATCTAGTGCTTAGACGATCATGAGTATCTCTATGAGCGCTATAGAGTCTAGTTGTCCTTTATATTAAATTCCTTTTCATCTAGTGCTATAAGAAGTAGCGCTGCTATGTAATTAAGTTCTTATAGAGGTTTAAATGAGGCGCTTGCTTATAAGGTATGTTAACCTTTAGAAGGTTACAAGATTGCACTTTACTAATTAAATAGGAATTTTACGTTTACTTGCTATAGGAACCTAAAGGTAGCTTCTCTTATAGACTTAAAGTAATCTAATAATATGCTAAGGGGAAACGCTATAATGAGAATGACAAGTATGTAACCCTAATCTACATAGTACACAAGAACAAAGCATTACTAGACAACAGTCTTAATGTTGTTATGACGTTAAAGGACATATTGCTATTTAATAGCATAATGGTTTTTTTTTGTCTTATAATTACTGATAAAGCTATAAAAGGTTTTAAGACCCTAGATGACCTTGGAAAGGCCCGTTTGCTAGAGGGTAGAGACTCTTAGAAACTAGAATGGAAAGAGTGTATGCTTAAGCTTCCCGTTTTACAAATGGTAACTACAAAAGGGGTACATAGTAGTAGAGCACTTACCTACGCTACACTTAAGAATTAGGTAGTCTCTCTTAGCATGCGCGTTAGTTATAGGGACACTATAAAGATTCATGCAATCTGTGCTAGAGTAGCAAACAAGATTAAAGGTGAGTCTATGCCCTTATTATAAGACAAAGTTCCTTCTAACCTAATATAAATCTAGAAAAACGCTAAGCGCTCTTAGGCTATAGAAGTGCTAGAGTATATTAGAAATCGTACACGTCTAGTATTCTTAAGGTAAATGCATATAAAGAATTTAATAAGGACAGCAATAGGTTGTCTTATAATGCTTTATTTAATATGCACATTAAAATGCTATAGAGCATAGGTCATTAACGAGATAAAAACGCCCTAAGAAAACTTCTAGCAAAAGAGAAGCATAACTTAGAATAAAGTCTTAAATTTAGAAAAGTTGATATTTACATATAGGCAGCAACAAAACTCATAGAACGAAACCCTACTAAGCACCTAGCCCTGTTTAGGGAGCAACAAATGTTATATAATAAGAAGAGAGAATTACGCTAATTAGCTAAGAAGACATATAGGGATAAATGGTTTAATGCTAGCTATGATTTAGAAGCTTTATAGCAATTGCAATTAGAAGAGGATAAAAGTAGTAGAGACAAGCTGCAACCTATAAGTACCTTTCCCTTAATTCGTCACCTTATGCTAGCATGTGATTGTATTACAAACGTAATACTCCTTACTTAAGACTTACATAGTAAAGAGGCTTAATCCATTTTACAAGAAGTCTACAACTTATGCGTTAATGATAATTAGGTAGCATATTAAGCAGACAAAAGGCCTATTAAAGAAGTGTGTCCTTATAAGGGCTATTTTTAAGTTATAGCAAAGTAAGCATAGAGGTCATAGGAACCTAGACCACTAGTTCCCCTAGACTAGACTAGACTATAGTCTAGTCTAGTCCTAAATTCTCAGACTATAGTCTAGTCTAGTCTAAAGCCTCTAACCCTATAGTCCCCTACTAGTTTCTTAGCAGACTAGTTATAGGGTTTAGCATGCCTATAAATCACATATAGGGGTATTTGCACCTTAACACTTTAAGTAGATATTTTACAAGTAATTTAGACAGATAAGTTAGTAGTTAGTAATTACTATAATTGTTATTAAATTTATAAAGACAGCTAGCTTCTAAAGCTAATATAGTATTAGCTATAATTACTATAATAATTACTATAAACATACCTTAGCAAGTGTCTATAGAAGGCCCCTTTCTCTACTTAAATCCTTAATTTCATCTACTAAATCTTCATCCTAATTAACCTAAGGAGAGCCTTCTATATAAGCTAAACAATGTGTGTAAAGCATAGTATATAATGAATAACTCTATTATAGTATCTTGTTAGCTTAGCTAATAACTTAGATATTATATTGTTAATAATTCCCATTATTAAAGTATTATTACTTACATTATTAGTTGTAATATAATGAACTCTACCATCTAGTTAATATTATAATATAACTATAAGGATGCCTCCTTATATAGAGTGTATTTAGACCCCTAAGGTAACGTGTAGTAGATAACATAGTAGCATAGTAGTATAGGGGTTAGAGTTAGGGTTAATTTAGGTTGCTAACTAACTAGTACTAAGGGTACGCTAAGCCTTATTAGAGTTAGACTTAAGATAGATACTTAAGGGGTAGGAAGCTATAAGCTCCCCCTTTATCTTTTTTATATACTTTATAGTAGACCTATAGGATAGAATATAGCATCACCTCTAACTTACACTCCTATATGCACCTATAAAGAGCTATATTCCCTATATCCTTACATTATATAAAAAAGATCACACCTACTAGGGACAGCTGTACTTAAAGAATATCCTATACTAGAACGACTTAGGAGAACTACTAATACACTACTAACTGCAACTCGCTATGTACTAGAGTAGAGACCTAACGACTTTAAATAGCTGTGATTCTAGAGACCTTATAGACAGCTAGTAGATTAGGGTTTAATCCACTAGACAGCTAGTAAAGTTGCTAATGCGTTAGCACTATATAGGATATAAGATCCTAAAGAACCCCCTTACGCATAGAGGTAATTATAAACAAGAGTGTTAATAGCTACAAGCTACTAGAAGTTAAACTCTTTCATATCAACATTAATATGCCCCTAAACTAATATGAGGAAGATGACATTAAACATCCCCCTAGACAATGATAGTTAACTGTTAAGAATGTTAACAAGACAAACTACTGCTATAGCTATAACTACTACACTCTCTAAAGACATACTAGATTACATAACAAACCTCAAAATCCAAATACAGGAGATTAAGAATATAATCGCCAACCTCATAGCAACCTAGACTAGAATACTAACCACGCCACCTATAGACGTACCTGTGCCCTTAGTTAAGACCATAGCGCAAAGGACTCCTAGCTATAGTACCCCTAAGACAGTTCAACTACCACCTCTTCTAGGCAGCTGTTCTCTGTTAATCCCTTAGATGTTGCGAATACCCACTAAAGACCATCTGTACTAACATAAGAAATCCACCATTTCTAAGAGAATCACACTACTAAGCAACGGATTAGAACATACCTTCCTCTAGTAGAGCGCCTTAATATAGGACCGACTTATAGTTAATAAGGACCACTACCCTATAGACGTCTTAAGAAGAGCGTTAATATAGGGAACTACAACTATGCTGGCTAAAACCTATCTAGAGCCCTAATACCTATCTACTACGTATAGATTCTAGAGTATAGAGGAGATAATAGACCTATTAGGTTTATACTATCTTACTAGCAACGAGACAGAACAGGCCTAAAACCTATTTAACGACATATAGATGTTAGAGAAGGGACATGTTAACAAAACCTTCCTTAAATTTAAAGCTTGCTTTTAAAGCACAGCTATTACTAGACAAGTAATAGAGTTAGAGTAGTTCTAGTATATATAGAACAAGTTAACCCTATAATTCTATAGCTATATAGCAGTTGTAAAGGACTAATAGAAAGGCGATTACCTTACTATAGTCTAAGCCTTAACTGCCTTTAACTAAGAGTGACGTTATAACAGCAAGTTAAGCTCCTAGTCTAAGGCAGGCGAGTTAAGCTCCTAAGGACCAGCCTACTTAAGCTCATCTAGGTTCACGCCTATAGAGCCTACTAAGACCTAACTGCTAAGGTTAACAAGAAGCCCTCTAGTTTCTTTCTAGAGGACCCCTTTTTTACCTACTGCCCCTAAGCTAGACATTATAGGCTGTGTCTAGACTGCTATGCTAGCTACGTCTAGGAACTGCTTTAAGTGTAGAAAGCCTAGCCATTTCTAGGACAAGTGCCTACTTAACCTAACGGTTAAGGAGATTAACTACAAAGCCTCTAAGGACAAAGAGCAGTAGGAGGAAGTAGTTGAACTCTAGTTAGATGCGTCCCTAGAGGAAAACGACAAGGCCTAGGGAAAGGCTCCTTCCTAGGTCTACGTAAATGTAACCTATAAGGACTAGACTTATAAGAACTCTTAGGAGGCACCTAATTTCTCGTTAACACCACCCTAAGTATAAACGGACTTAGAGTATAGACGAAGTCACTTGCTAACATAGGAGTAAATAGCTACCTTATTATTAATAAGCCTTTTACATAACAACTGTCAAAAGCGCTTTAGAGCCCTATATAGAAACTACCCTACTCTATACCTATATGTGGATTTTAGCAAAAAATCTAAAGCTATGTATTAGAGTATATTTGGTTACACTTAACTGTTAAAGGACGCTAAATATATAACTGCCCCTTTATGCTCCTAGACCTTAGAGCATAAGATGTAATAATTAGGAAGAAGCTTTTTAGCTGATTCTAAATACTACTTAACTCTACTAAGAGCTGGTTAGTATAGCTAAAGGAGTACCTACCTACTCCTAGCTAGAGCAAGGAGATCACCTTACCCTACTACTTACATAAGTCATTAATTTAACATCCTGCCTACTAGGCAGATGCAAACTGTAGGGATCTCGTAATCTATCATAATGACAGATGCTAAGTAGGCAGACGTTTAATAAACATAGAAGTGATAACCCCTAAAAGGAAACTCACCCTCCTGCTATTAAATCCACCCTAGGACCTAAAAGTCCTACTACTAATGAGGACGCTAACGCATGGGTTTACACCTATATAGATCTACAAGATTAGCACTAATGCCTTTCATCATAAGATGATGCAGAACAACTCTAAGTTCTTTTAGACTAGTATCTATAAGATCAATTAGATTATATAGGAGAAAGAAATCCTAGAGGACAAGGAAACCATCAACCTTATCTAGAAGAAGCTACTGTATATGTACTGAAAATATACTAACGTCTTCTTAAAATCCAAATCCAATCATCTCCCCCTACACTAAGTATACAACTATAAGATATAGCTAGAAGCCCCTTTACTAAACGCCTTCTCCCTACTCTACTAGCAAGGCACTAAAGAGCTAAGGGCTACTAAGTAATACTTATTAGAGAACCTAGAGAAGGGCTTTATCGTTAATAGCAACAGTCCGTTTACGTCCCCTATCCTGTTTATAAAGAAGGTAGACAGCAAACTAAGGTTCTATATTAATTACTAGAAGCTAAACGATTTAACCTATAATGACCCCTATCCTATCCTACATATTAATGAACTACTAGGAAGGGTGTTAAAAGCAAAGATCTTTATAAAGCTAGACATCCGCTAGGCTTTTTATAGGATCTACATACACCCTAATTCTAAAGAATATACTACCTTTTAGACCTATTATAGATCCTATAAATGCAAAGTGCTACTGTTTAGATTAACTAACAGCCCTACAACCTATTAACGTTATATAAACGACATACTAATGTAATACTTAGACGATTTCTATACTGCCTACCTAGATGACATCCTTATCTACTCTAAAGACCCTATAGAACACTAGGAACACATATATAAGGTATTATAACGTCTTTAGGAAGCTAGGCTATAAGCTGACATTAAGAAATACAAGTTTAACGTAACCTAGACAAAGTACCTAGTGTAATGAGTATGGGTAGAGTGCTAGAACGCATAGTATTCAAACTAAACTCTGC
>JPKD01002156.1:0-15313 GCA_000750935.1 Pseudogymnoascus sp. VKM F-4519 (FW-2642)
TAATCTAGATCATGATCTGGATCAGCTCAGGTCATCATCGATCTGTGCCGAACACTGCATCTCACAAAATCTCTCCGAACAATAAATATTCGAAGAACATATAATATACAAATTTAGAATCCAAAATAAATAATACAGCTTTTCTATTTTTATTCGTGTATGCCCGCTATATAAAAAAAATCCAACTCAAAAACCGCTCTAGATCGCACACGTCACATCACCTTCCACCGTCTGTCCATCATATATATGTACCCGCCATCCATCCCACCGCAGAAAAGCCTCTCGACATCAAACACCACACCCCCCATCCCAAGAAGCCTCTCGACATGACTACAAACGCTATATGCAAGGGGTAAACGAAAGTCTCTCGACATCAGTGCTGGAAAGTCTCTCGACGTCACAAATATTTCCCCCTTTCCCGTTTCGTGTCCCATGTCCCATGTCCCATACCCATACCCATGCACCATACCGTGTAACCGATCCATATACCGTTCCGAATGCCATTTGTCCGTTTGCCCGGGCGCTGTTAAAGTCTCTCGACATCAAAACGACAAAGTCTCTCGACATCAAAACAACAAGTCTCTCGACATCAAAACGGTTGCAAGTCTCTCGACATCAATGCTCAAGTCTCTCGACATAAAAAATGCGTTACCTTCACTTCATCCCAACGACCACAACACACCCACAACCACAGCGTACCACACAGCACGCAGCCCACCTACACAACCCACTCCCAAAACTTCCCCCAAAGCGTCGTCGGCGCAATGCTCTCCCACTCCTCATCCTCGCACGCCAAGCTGCCTGTCAGAATATCCGCCTCCGCAGACCTAACCCACTTGGACCTCGTGATAACCTTGTGTCCCACAAACAGCACCACGAAGAGAATCAAGCTCACATACGCCACGAAGAACTGCGTCACATCCCACGGCATGAATGCCGTAAAGCCCTGCGTGATGCAGATCAGCACGTTGAAGAACAGCCCGTACCACGCGTACCACGGCTGCCACGGCGCGCGGTACGGGAGCGTGTCGCGCGACACGCCCTGCGCCTTCAGCGCGCGCATGAAGCAGATGTGCGAGGCTCCGATGCTGGCCCACGTGATGAAACCCGCGACGGCGCTGATGTTGAGGAGCCACTCGAAGACGGTCGACGCTCCGGAGGAGAGGTTGAGGAAGGCGAGGAAGCCGAATACGGAGGTGAAGATGACGGCGTAGTAGGGGACGCCGCGGGCGGAGGCGCGGGCGAAAAATTTCGGGGCCGAGCCGTCGTGCGCGAGTCCGACGAGGATACGGGAACCAGAGTACACGTTGGAGTTTGCGGCGGAGAGGACGACGAAGAGGAGGACAGCGTTGATGATGCCTGGGAGGACCTTGACGCCGGCCAAGTCGGCCGCAATGACGAAGGGGGAGGCGGTGGCGTCGGAGGCGGAGGACATCAGGCGCTCATTGGTGTACGGCACCAGCAGGCCGATGAAGAAGACGGTGAAGACGAAGAAGAAGAGGATACGCCAGAAGGTCTTGCGGATCGCGGACGGCACGTTCTTGCGCGGGTTCTCGGTCTCGCCGGCGGCGATACCAACGAGTTCCGTGCCCTGGTACGAGAAACCAGCTTGCACGAGCACGGCCCAGAAGCCGACGAACTTGGATACGGGGTTCGACTCTGGAAGGAGGTATGAGGCGAATGCGCCGGGGTCTTTCCAGTACCTGAAGCCGAGGTAGCCCTCCTTGCCTGCGCCGGCATCAATGCAGATGCCGAAGATGAGGAAGCCGATGACGGTGATGACCTTGACCATGGAGAACCAGAACTCAAACTCGCCGTAGAAACTGACGGGCATCATGTTACAGGCAACAATGAAGACCCAGAAGACAGCGATGAAGATACCGATCGAGAGGGAGGGGTCCCAGTACTGAATGATCAGTCCCGTCACGTTCAGCTCCAGCGCGAAGGTGATAGCCCACGAGAAGAAGTAGATCCAGCCCATCGCGAAACCGATGCTAGGGTCAACGAAGCGAGAAGCATATGCCGTGAAAGCACCGGAAATGGGAATGTGTGTGGCCAGCTCGCCTAGTGACATCATGACGCTGTAGACGACCGTGCCGACGAAGATGTATGCAATGAGTGCGCCTGCTGGTCCCGACTTTGCGATGGCTCCACCGCTACCGATGAAGAGGCCTGTTCCGATTGTTCCTCCTGTTCGGTATTAGCCTTGATCAAGAAATATGAGGAAGGAGCAAAAGTCGAGAAGTGGGATGGGACAGGCAGGAGCGATGGATATGGCATTGTGGGGAAAGAGCGAGTGAGGGCAGTAGCAATGGACATGGCATTCTTCAGGAAAAGGAGGAAGGGGCAATGGGCATAGGGTTGACCGGTGATGAGGAAGGAGCAATGGGGTATTACACTCCTTGGGAAAGAGCGGCTATGTATCGCAAGATCATGAACATACCAATAGCAATCATCTGGAGATGCCTCGCCTTCAGCCTCCTCTGCAGCTTCGGCGCCGAAACCTGCTCCTGCAATTCATGCTTCTCATCATCCCCCGAGTGTATGGACGGGCTGGTCTTGATATCCGTGGAGGCCTTGTGGTGCGAGGCGGAGGTCACCTCGCCGATGGATTCGGGACTATCATGCATCGTGATGGTGCCAGAGTGGACGGATCACAACGGCTGTGATTCGAGCAATGAGGGGTGTGAAGACGAGCAGGGAATTCGGAGATGGAAGGGAGGACTCGATATACGCCCTCTCGAGAGGCAGGAGGAGATCCGCGATCGGTGATGGGCAACGTCGGATGGTGATGAAGTCGTGTGAGCACTCTCTCCACTGTCAGCGGCGATCGGAGGGTTGGGGTTAGTAAGGGGGAAGTGGAGGGAGAGGGAGGAGGAGGAGGAGGCCGTTTGAGGGGAAAAGGGCGTGGGAGGGAGGAGTCAATTGCACTAGCATGATGGAGCGGGAAGGGAAGAGTTTTGTCATCAGAGATTAGAGGGCAAATCTGGGGAAGTTGAGGGGGACTAGTAAGAGTTTGGGTTAGTTGGGGATATGGGGTGGGTAGTTTGGGGTTAGATAGTGGCAAGAGGGCAGATTATTTAGCCAGAGATAGGCAGGTGTTTGGCCAGAGATACCCACAGATAAAGCATTTCAGCGGCGGGGTGCCCAGTGGCAACACCGATGTGAGGCAAAAGAATGGAGAAAAAAGCCGATCTCAGGTAATGGCGTCGTCATGGCGGCGGGGGGTAATTCCGGTGCGATGAGATTAGATCGCGGGATGTGGTTGGAGAGAGATATGGAGATGGGATGGAGATGGGATGGAGATTGGATGTTCGGGGTCACCGCCCCGCCGCCGAGGTGGTTTATTGGGATTTTCACCGGAGAATGCCCGACGAGAGCCGTCAGTTCCGTGAGGGTCACGTGAGAGCAATTACGGAAGTTGCGAACTGCGCACGTGAAATTGCACGTGCCCAGTCCATAATTTAAACTCACGTAATAACTTACTAAGCATAATTTACAATCGCGTGCAAACTCATGTGACATTCCAAGATTAGTAAGCATCTCATGACTATAATTACCTGAAACATGAAACCACGAGCACGTCCTCCTGCAGTACCTGTGGATCTCTACTCAACGCGTCTTCTCCACTACACATCATTCCCAACTGCGCACCAGATCACCAACGTCAGTGTCAAGATCCGCATTACGAGCAGAAGCCCGCCGTGAGCACGCACCGTGAGCACGTTGTTTTGTCTCATCGCCAGCTCGCATTGTCTCATATGCACCTTCTCTCGATCTGACCGCGCGCTGACTCTCTGCATCCAAATACTGTACAGACCTGCCTGTCTTGCCTGCGCGTTGATGATCTTTCCAGCCTTGAAGGATACTGCCTATTGCGTACAGCGCAGCGCACAGCGCAACTGACTTGGCCGCTTTCCCCCGCGGTGAACGCGCCTGTGAGCGAGTGATGCTCGGCTAGTCATCGCCGATCATCGGGGCCTGAATACCCTTCTGGAAGGTCGAGAGCGTTGACAGCTTGGCGGCTTGGCGGGACGGGTCGGCCAAGGTGGTGGGTGGTGGCTTCGGAAGCGTCTTTTGGGGCATAACGAGGCGTTGGCTAAGTGTTTCATAAGGGAGTGAGAGGGGTGAGAAGGAGGGAAGAGGGAATGCGGGTGAGGAGGAGGAGGAGGAGGAGGAGGAGGATGAAATGGTGGTTTGAAACAACGAGGTAGGTCCATCGGTCCAAGCTGGGAAGCTGCGAAACAAGCTGCGAATAGTATGTGAGAGTGCGCGATCTTGTAGTCACATGACACCATCCCAGCGTCGCCGTTCCCTCCTCCCTCTCTCTCTCATTTCTCATGCAGCTGCTTCCTGTTGTGTGACGAGTACATGCTGGGTTATGCTGGGTTATGCTGGGATATACTAGGATATACTGCACGGTACTATACTATACGGCTCTGTAGGATCGTGTACGCCATCGGTATCGGTATCCCATCAGTGCACTGTGCATCTCTCACCACCCAGCCGGCTCCTTCCACCTCACCATCTCACAATCTTACGGAACCGCCAAGGCTATATCCCTCCCTCCCTCCCTCCTCTATTCTCCCATTCCGCCGTTCTCCCTTTCCTTCTCCCCGCTCGTATCTCGTACTTGTACTCACCTTGGTTCATCTCATCCCATCCCATCCTTCTCCCCGGCACATACTCTCTGCCCCTCCCTCCCCCCGTTCATTCCGGAGTGCCATACGCTATACTGGTATGCCGTCCTCCCACCCCGCCGCCACCAAACTTAGAATGCGCCTCGAGGCTTATCTGCCCCATGAAACCCCCAGGGTGACACCAAATGCGACCAAATACCACCAACCGATCCCAGGATGACCTCGCCGAGACGTTACATGGCAGGGACTGCCCAGCATCACCAGCAGCAGCCAGCGAACAGCAAGTCGCATGTGCCTGCCCAGCCAACAAGGCATGGCTGTGTATGCATGTGTGTGAGTACTATACTATGTAAACAAAACGCCGACCAGCGACCGCCGACGACGGCCATCAGCAACCAACCACCGCCAACCATCACCGACGACATCCCAGCCACCTCTTCCCGCACCTTCCCCCTTCATCTTCCTCGTCCGGCACTGGGGTCTGCTGGCCACCACCCCAAGGCCCTACCAAGCCTGTGCCAAGCCCGCCGAGAAGTGCCGGTGGCTTGGCGCGATGCGCCATGGAGGGACGCCTGTCAGCCGCTCTCATTGGCTGCGGCGGGCGTTTGATGCGCCTTGGCGGCTGCCGATTACAACAACATCGGCCGCCAACTGACTCCTTGCTCCTTGTCTGGGTCTGATGTTTCGCTGTCTCAGTTGTCGATGTCTCACCCACGCACACGACGGCCAGGTGTGCACCATGCATGTGCCCGCCAAACAAAGTATTGTTGCTAACTATGTATCCCATGTGCAAATCCACCGCAAATCTACTGCAAATCCATTGCGACAGGTACGTTGTTGATATCTCTCAGCTTCTCAGTCTCATCTTCGATGCTTCTTTTCCTCGCTTCCGCGCATCTCTTCCCTTACATCCCTCCCTGTCTCATCCCATCCTACCATCTGATATACCACCGTGCCCTGGTATATCTCGCCGAAACCATCATGGTCAGTCTTCCCTGCCATCCACCCCTTCCCTGTCCTTGGTATCCCACGCCGCTACAGCAGTCCCGCTGGCCACCCGCTGCTGCCAACTGCCGCTGACCAACCCCTCAATCATCCCCCTCAAACTCCTTCAGCCCCTCCAATACCCCCCTTCCCTAGCATTCAAGCAAGCATGCTTTCATGCAGCCATCCCGCATCCACTATACCCGACCCTGTTACCTACCTGGGCATATCACACATACTTACCTGCCTACCCTACCGCCGATCTACTCCCACGAACCTCACCCTCCCTTTCGCCGCTGTCGTCCCTCCTTCTTCAATTGTAATCGCTTCTCCTGCACGCCACGCCTCCGTCCCAGAAGACGAAAACCTTCTGTTCTTCCGGCCTTCCACTCTCAGTATCATGTCTCGGATGGTATCATGGGGATTATGGAGCCACGGGCATGCCGGAGCTCGGCAGTGCGTGACCCCTGCCACGAGACGTTGGCAGACCACTCTTGGCACCCTCAGCACCCTCAGCATCCCTCATCACCCCTTGACGCTTCTCCACCCGTCCCCTGATACCATTAGCCGCTGCACAGGGATCCCTATGTTTCTTAATTGGGAAATCGCACCTCCGCAAACATCAAGCTCGGACTGCCCGCCGACCGCACCGCCTCCTGATCGGCATCGGTGATCTTCAATCATCAACCCATCATAGGGCAATCACAGGCCTATAAGCTCGCGGGCCGTGCTTGTAGCTTCCTTCTCGGGGCTTCTCTATTCTTCCTCCACGAACCATCCCACCATCATGCCCTCCTCATCCCCCCGCATCACACCCCTTCTCACCCCTCTCATCTGCCCTCTATCTATCTGACCGAATCAACTTCCCGATCAAGAAGCCCGCTCCCCATATCCTCCGCTGCCGGCGTCTGGCCAAGCTCGACCACGCCGCCAGATCGACATGACTTACCCTCAGGGCATGTCGCCATCGCGATACGCACATCACGTCCATCACGGAACTACATCCGAATAGGCAGTTGTCACTTCGCCTCCCTTAATGGTTCACCGTCCTTAGCTCCCGTGAGCCCAATCTCGCAAGATCAGGTCCTGGCCCGTTCCTGACGAACCTTCTATAAAGCTCAGCGGATATCCCGCCTCCAGTCTCACTATCATCCTCACCCACATCTCCTCACCATCACATCACCAGTCCTCCACCGAACATCATGAAGTTCTCCCAGAGTCTTATTGCCCTTGCGGCCTGCTTCCTGCCCCTCATTGCTGCTGCCCCCGTCGAGGCACAGAACGCCAAGATTCGCAGCCCCGGAGCCCAGGCTATCATCCCAGACAGCTACATTGTTGTCTTCAACAAGGGTGTCAATGATGCCGACATCGAGTCCGAGTTCGCTTCCGTCAGCCGCATCCTGAGCAAGCGCAGCTCTGCCCACAGGGGTGTTGGCCACAAGTACAGCATCACTGGCTTCAAGGGCTACCAGATCGAGACCGACACCGCCAGCATCGGTGAGATCGCCGCGTCACCTCTGGTAAGTGATGACACCCAGTTATAAAAACCTGCCGCACATGACTAACGAGCACCAGGTCGCATGGATTGAGAAGGATGGAAAGGTCCAAGCCAACGCCCTGGAGACCCGCTCTGGTGCTACCTGGGGTCTTGGCCGCATCTCCCACAAGGCGGCTGGCTCTAACAGCTACATCTACGATAGCTCCGCTGGCTCGGGATCCACCGTCTACGTCGTTGACACCGGAATCTACATTGAGCACTCGGTTAGTCTCCATTCACGCTTATTGCCCCGCATTGGAATTTCCTACTGACACCTACACAGGAGTTCGAGGGCCGCGCCAAATGGGGCGCTAACTACATTTCGGGCTCCCCGGATACTGATGAGAACGGACACGGCACCCACTGTGCCGGCACCATCGCTGGCGCCACTTACGGTGTTGCCAGCAAGGCGAACCTTGTCGCCGTCAAGGTCCTCGACGCTGACGGATCCGGCTCCAACTCTGGCGTCATTGCCGGCATCAACTTCGTTGGCCAGAACGGCGGTGATGGCAAGTCTGTCCTCTCCATGTCGCTCGGCGGCTCCTACTCCGCTGCCCTCAACTCTGCCGTCGAATCCACCATCTCCAACGGCGTCACCGTCGTCGTCGCTGCCGGTAACGACGATGCCGATGCTTCCAACTACTCCCCCGCCTCTGCCAAGAACGCCATCACCGTCGGTGCCATCGATAACACCGACACCCGCGCCGACTTCTCCAACTACGGCTCCGTCCTTGACGTCTTCGCCCCAGGTGTTGACGTGAAGTCCGCATGGATCGGCAGCAAGTCCGCCACCAACACCATCTCCGGAACCTCCATGGCTACCCCCCACGTCGCCGGTCTCGCCGCCTACCTCATCGGTCTTGGGGGACTCAGCTCCCCATCGGCTGTTGCCGCCAAGATCGCGTCCATCGGTGTCCAGGGCTCTGTCAAGGACCCCAAGGGCAGCATCAACCTCATTGCTTACAACGGCAACGGTGCTTAAATTTTCTCGCTTTTTGATGAGAGTTGAGATGATGATGGAGGATGAGGATTTATGGATCATGAATTTATTTGGGGGGGGGGGAACGGACGTATCTTCTGAACTATATATTGATTAGGGGGGATTGTTTGGATAACTTAGCTAGCTAGTTGGTGGGGGTGTGGAGGTTGTGGAAGAATTCAATAAATGTGTTTGATGTATTGCATGAACTGGCTTATATTTGTTGGTTGAAAGATGGTTTTCCTTGCTGTTTTCGATTTAAATGCGTTCGTGTCCTTTCTTCGTGATAACAGGGTCGTGTGGACATTCCACGTTATCATTTACTGATTTCAAACCCCAATTTTGAGGAGTTGGGGGTTGAAACTGAGCTGTGCTGGGATTTTTGGATACGCAGATACTTGAATCCGTGAGATAAAGCTCATACGCGTAGTATGCATAAAGGTATATTGGGGCAATCAAGTGTTCTTATCCCTGGCGTCGGCTCTTCAGCATCAGACTTACTCACTTGACTATTTACTTCCGTTTTTTCATATATATATCACAGGCACGCGCCGATGGAGAGATGGAATCAAAGGCAGGCAAAGGTAAGAACCAGATGGGAGAGATTGGAACTGGAAAATATCTGCTACAGGAACAAGAGGAAATGAAGCGGCTGCAGGTGGTGTGAGTGATGCGTAATTACAAAAACATCGCTACCAGCGATGACAACAGCGACAGTAACAGCAGCTCAACGGTAGCGGGAACAGTAACGGTGACGAGAGTGCCGTGACAGACAGCCTTTGGTAACAGCGCCCCGGCAAGAGTCCTAAGGATAGCATCAGGTGGATATTTGAGCACAAACAGAATATGCAGCTATATAGATTCCACTCACCAGGAACATGTCCCAGTGGATCGCGAATCCGATATGCTGTTTATTATTCAACTTGAACTGTAGATATTAGTTTTATACCCCACGACAAAAGCTTTTCCAATTGTGAGTGAGTTTAAACCACCACACCAACGAAGGGGGCGGAGAAATGGATATAACAATCAGCCACATAAAAAATAGCGACAGGAACATGAGACATAGAAGAAAGACGCCAGGGGCGAGTATCTACCTTGACCTGCTTTAGTTTCATGCGCGGATAGCGCATCGGGTTTGCTTCCATGTCGTCCATACATCCAATCACCCTCATTACCAGCCCATATGAGCGCCCCGCAGCGCGCCTATCTATATGCCAGCCGTCTCTCCATTAGCTCATGGCCAAGAAGGTCTGGGCCAAACACCGCCAGTGGCGCATGCATACATCCTACCTGGTCCATGCCCATTCACCCGCCCCCTGCACCGCCCATCCACACCTCATGCTCATGCCAACTAGACCCTATCTCTCGATTCGCACACCACCCAAAGGTGGGAACCCCATAGTGGTAGCCCAATGTAGATCCAGAAATAGATAGGCCACAGAAGAGGGGAAGGGCAGGTACAAAAATTCGGGCGACTGTGGCGAAGAGTCGCTCTTCACGGGAGCATCGAGGATCCTAACGTTTAAATAGTACAAGAAAGTAAGAGACAGGAAAGGTCACGGTGACGAATATGAGGTTTCAGCAATTGTCGGCAATTCGTGGCGAAATACGGAGGATAATTGCATCAACTGGTGTGGTAACGCTGGTGAGGGGGTCATGGGTTCCCGGGAGTTGGCGTTCTGTTACCACCTGGGGCTGTTGTGACCCGGGGGCAGAGTGCTGTCACAGTAGCGCTCTTGTCGTCACTGTTACTCTCACTGCGGTAGTCACTATTGATCCTTACCATTTAGAATCCTCGTCTTTCCTCGTGGGTTCTTCACGGAAGATACCACGGCCGCCCCAACCTCACAGCTACGCTGCCTTGTTGAATATGCGATTGATATCCATCTGCATCCTTGCCAGATTTCCATGATATATAGAAGATAGAAGTTATAAAACCACGCCTTGGTGATAGTATGTGCGTGTATGTTAGCTGTATCTATTTTAAGCTCTTCCTCAATCAAATTGACGCTGAAATTAAGAACGAGAACAAAAATGAGAGGGGAAAAAACGAAGAGAGGAGAACCCACTCACCAAAATATACAGCTTTCCTCTTCTTCTAGCACCCAATCGTCGATTTACTTCACAAAGCTGGGCCGTTCGTTCTCTGGTGATGCATGAGTTTACGACGACCATGAAACCAAGTCCCCTGTGAAATCCAACCTCTACCCATGCCAAAGTGCTATAAAAGGACCATCGCCGCCCCGAGCCAGACGATCCGTACGGAAAATAGGAAAGACGGATCGCTGCCCAGAGGAAAGGATGTGGGTTGGATTGTTTTGCAAGCGTAGACGAAGGGTGATGGAGCTCTGGGGTTGGGGTCATTCTTGGAGGTGAGGATTCTTGTCACCGCGAAGTTCTGTTGTCATTTGTCATTGTCATGCGTGGTGCTGTTGCTGGTGGAAGTACAGTTATGGTTGCTGTTGAAGAAGTATCCGAGAATAGGAACACGAGCCGTACTGAACTGAAAGCTTCAGATATGAGACTGGCAGGGAAAATGAAAGTCTTTGACACCAGAAGCTACAACTAATTTAGTTCATCTGGAATAGCGGTTTAACCCGCGACGCATCGAGAAACAATATGTAGGTAAATATAGAATCACCACCAGATCCAAGCCATCTATTATCTCAACATTTCTATCAAATACAACTCGTCTAACCCAGAATCCCATCCTGGCCCGCACCCTCGGCACCACTCTCGGCCCTCCCTGCAACCCGCATAGCCCTCCTCCTCGCATCCAAATAAATAACAAACTCTCCATACGTCTGTGGCACGATACTCAGCTCCCCAGGCACCTCGAACGTATAATTAAACTGCCCTGTCGGCCGCACCTCTCCGTGTTCCACACTGCGCACATGCGTGTCAACCCGAATCTGCACCCGCGTGCTATCCCCGACCCCGGGCTCTGTGTACGCCACAACAGCGGTCATGTACAATACTGAGCCTACCGGGACGGGATTGGCAAATGTCGACGGGTCAAGGGCGAGGAAGCGTGGGCGCGCGTGTGAGAGGGCTGAGGTGCAGGTGAAGGCCAGCTCGAATGTGGATTTCAGGAGGAAACCACCAAAAATCATGAAGTTGTGCCTGTTGCGGTACTGGGGTTGCATGATCTGCACGGATTGGATTAAGGATGAGGACATGTAGTGAGCGTTGGCGGGTTTTTGCATCGCGCTGGTCGCATCTGTAAATTGTGAGTATGGTTGGCGGGATGGAGAGGAAGAGGGGTTACCTGAGTATTCGGATTGCTTGAGCCAGAGAGCGTGAATGAGGTCTGATTCTTCGTCGTTGGGGGTTTGTTTACGGAGGGCAATTTTGGAAAGCTCCTTTTTGGCGTTATAGTTCTCTTCGCCTTCTTTGTAGAGCCTGTGCTCTTCATCGGTCACAAGTTTTAAGGGGCTGATGTTGACAGGCTTCTTGGTTGCCGGGTCCAGAGATACCTTGAACTGTTAGTATCGCGTAGATACACTCGACAAGATGGCCTACCATAGTAAACGCGCAGGTCAAGAGGATATCCTCCTCTTTTGCCTCCTTCCCTTCTTCAGGCGCTTTGGCAACTTGAAGGGAGATCTCCATACTACTCCTGCCCGTGGCAAAGGTCACCTGTCCGCTCAATTCGAGATCGCAGATAGACGTTAGAGGGTGCTTCAGCGTAATCCGGTCCACAGCCGCCGTTACCGTCATGACCGAGTCTCCGGTATGCTTGTATGCCACCACGCCAGCAAGCGCATCGAGATCCATAAAGATCGTCCCAAGCCTGATGTGGCCCGTGGCATTGATGTACGAATCAAGGAGCCACGGATCACGCGCAAGAGGTAAGGTCTACAGCACTGTCAATATAGTCGTGGTGTAAATCCATCCCGTAATTACTCACCACTTTATGGAAACTTTCCGACATCCGTTTTGGGGTGGTGTCAATCGGCGCCTTCTCTCCCACAGGCGAACTTATTGGTGCTGATTGTTCATCCTCTTGCTGTTTCCGGAATGCCTCAATGAAGGGAGTCCGCGTCCTCATTGCCGTCAATTCCCCATACACACCATCTGTGGAGCATTTCGGGGTCGACGCGAAATAGCGCTGTTGGCGCGGTGCACAGCGTGTTGCAGTGCGAAGGGCCGCTCGCAAGGGCAACTGTCTCAATTTGGTAGCCATGATGCCTGGCGAACTCAGTGAGATTATCTTTACAGTAGAGTAAATATTATCTCAAATGGTGGCTCCGTCCCGAAGTCTTCCTAATAAGCGTATATCACGATAATCGCGGCTATTGACGCCAACATTTAAGCCGAGATTATGCGAACACGTGACACAAATAAATTTTGAATATCATAAAATTAGAATGTTGTATTATTGGATCCGTACCCATTGATATGTTGAAGGTGAGAATTGGCAGGTAATTCTTCAAACGGCACCAGGATTAGTCAATTGGGCTGTCGTTCAATTAAGGTTTCAGGGGTGGTCGTTTGTTGACTCGGATGGAGATCGCCCCACATTTTTCTCTCATCAGCACAAGCGATTTTCAGGGGCACAGAACGTCAGGCAGGAACAAAACCTGGGGAAGGAACGACCTTCAAAAGGAGCCGAGCTATGAAAGACCCAAAAGACCCCTTTGGAGATGAGAATGGCTGGCGCTACACCTTTCTCTATGGACGTCTCACAATGGCGCGAAATGCTGTTTTTCTTGCTCACTATTCACACGTCATGATCACGTCTCGGTATCCCGAATTGTTCGGCGGCAGCAATGTTATTAAGGCGCTACCAACTAAACCGAGGCCTTCCCATCTATTATACAGAACAATAGGAATGAGAGGAGATGTGCCTCAAGGCCTGCGCTAACCCAGCGACCACCAGACCAAAACGTCCTGTTCACCTATCAACGGCTTCTGATCAGCTCCGCCAGCGAAGTAAATATCGTCCTGCGCTTCGCCACTATATCCGCCATCGCCTCCTTCGCCCCAGGAATCATAACCCCACCAACAGCGATGGTATCCTCGCCCGACAACAGCCCTTGGTACGCCTCTTCCGTGAATTTATCCAGTGGCATCCCGAGGTTTCGGCCGACCTCAAGGCCCATATAGTCGTGAAGTTCGGCTACAGCAATCAGTGGCTGTCGTCACGGCAGAGACACATGAGAGGGGAACTCACTCTTCACAGCCGGGGCGGCAATCTCGGTGACTTTGATCTGCGTATTACGCAACTGGTCCCTCAAACACATCGTAAACACATTCAGCGCCGACTTCGAGGCGGAGTAACCCGGCAACTGCGCCGCAGGTACGATTGATAAATGCGTTCCAGTGCTTTCACTTGCGTCAGCCAACAGCAGCAGCTCCGCTCAATATCACCCCAACTCACAAGATAATCCCCGATGGGCCCTCCTTCGCGATCAAGAACGGTAGGAACGCGTGCGTCACGGCTACAAGGCTCGTGTAGTTCACCATCGTCTCCGCGTTGAACACGTTCAGGTCCACGCTCTCTGGCTTCGAAAAGTCAAATGGTCGCTGCATCCCAGCGTTCAGGAAGAGGCAGTCGATATCCGGTGACGCCTCCGTGATGCTGCATAAGGTCAGCTCTTGTGGTCAACTTCAACGCAGTGAACCTGAGCATGCATCCTTAAACGCAACAGGGCCAATCTTACTGTTTTGCAAACCCAGGAAGCTTATCCAGCTGCGTTATATCCAGCGCCGCACCGCGGGCAAGGCCGGGGTGCGCGTTCTCAAACTCTTCGAGGGCATCCTTGCGCCGCCCGACAGCTGTTACTTTCACGCCTTCGGCAATGAGTCGCTCCGCCATCGCCTTGCCAATACCAGATGTTGCTCCGATGAGGAGTACATGCTTATATTGGAACGTCATTTCTGTGAGTTGATCGGCGGGTAAAAGTGGCCTGATTGTGATGGTTCGATGGCTACGACAGTTTTGACCAGGCGGTGTTTTCGAGTCAGAAATACGATATCAAGGCGCCTAAATGACAGTCGAATCCTCTGTCAATCTCAATATCTCGATAAGTCGTCTCTTGGCGTGGATGCCTTCTTTTATACACCATCAACGACCGTGCGGGGTTGCGTATCAACGTATCAAGTCAGACGGCGATTTCATTAACTCCGACCACTATCCACGGCCTGACAAAACACAACCTCCGACACCGATCGGCCTAATTAATCTCCAGGATTACTCCTTTTCCTCGTCTATACCTACACTTACCGACTCCACCGCACCAATCAGCATCAGCAGAGGCTACAGATATGAAATCCTCCTCCAGAAGGAGAAGAAATGCCATGTGGCTAGTTCTCATCGCAGCCAAAATAGCCGCGTGCCTGTGCGGGATGATCACCGCATCGGGCGCATGCGGCCGCACGCGGCCGCACGTTCCGCTATCTTACCCCTCCACCCCCACCATGACGTCCAGGAAGGGATTACCCCTCCTTCCCACTCCACAACTGCATACAGGAGGTACGCCGAAACACTCGCCGTCTGAGCCCACCTCATGAGCAGACCGCCGTGCCGCCTCATCATCACCAAAGACCATTAACGTGGGGAACCCACGCCGAGATTCGCGCCCCGGCAGAACCATTTTGGGACGCTCGTGGTGAGTCACCGAGGCAGACAGAGCGGCTATTTAAGACGCGTTATACCAGCAGCACCGAGTGCATCACGGATTCTCAGGTAGTGACGTCTATTTCATAGCGTTCGCCAAAACGCCGACGAAAACTACGGCCACGGGATCAAGTACACCTGCAGGTCCAGTACGGCGCGTTTGTAACTAATCCTATCGACAGTGGCACCGCGGTAACAGACGCTGTCGGTAGCAAAACCCTTCGGCGGCAGAACCTGACAGTGACAGAAGGCCGCCAACAACAGCAGCCTGAAACAGCAACAGCAACAGCAACAGCAACAGCAACAGCACCACCACGCAGTCTCCCTCCCCCGTTCCCTCAACCCACCGCAAATACACATTCTGCCAGGCCCAACCACCCAGTTCCCATAAGTCTTTGACATATACCCCTGGTTAGGTCGCCCTTATTGATACGAGCATAGCGACAGGCGGAAGCGGGGTATATACCCCTCCCTCCCCCTCCCTCTCTCCCAAACAAGAGTGACTCCTTCCACAACCCCCATTCCCACGCACCACCCCCACCCACCCG
>JPKD01002157.1:0-10882 GCA_000750935.1 Pseudogymnoascus sp. VKM F-4519 (FW-2642)
AGGTGGGGAGGGAGGAGATGGCGGGGTTGGGTTGTGAAGGGTAGGGGCGTGGGACGGGGGATTGGTATGGATGGGAGTTTCTTGGGAGACGGAGGATATGGAATTGACATGTGCTGGAGTTTATTGGAACGGGTTCGGCATACTACCTTTGCTGGGTTGGTGATATGGAGTTTGGGAGAATGGGGGTCATGGTATGGTTTTCTCTTTGTCAGATATGACCGAAATCACACCTAGCCTCATCAGATGAGGCTCGATGAACAATAAAAAGCAAAATTTTCACATGCAAAGACGCACTGCTAAGCACTTCCAAGCCAAAATTTATATTGCACTCTACTCTAAGGGGTATACTGGGTATCCGCCGCCGCACCAGGCTATAATTACAAACTGAGTAAATGGCAAAATATATCTTCCCCGGGCCCACCACCACACCGCCCCTCCAAAATGCAACAGTAGTAGTAGATCTTAATATATGTCCAATATAGGTCACGAGCTCCTCCGCCGCGCTACCCCACAGACGGCACGGCACATTCATCACCTCCTTCCCGTCGGATTCACGGCGCGCCGCTGCTTGTTGATCCAGCTCTTCGACACCTCGCTGCGCCGTTGCAGCATCACGGTGTTGCTCTGCACGCGGCTGGAGAGGTCGTACCACGCCATGGTCATCATAGAATACTCGCGCTTGAGATTGTCGTTCTCGCGCTCGAGGGCAGCCTGCACGTTTGATTGCATTAGAAAGATGGGTTGTATCCAATATATAATTTAGATCGCAAGAGATAAAAGGGACAACAAGCTTGGAAGAAATCATAGCAAGTCATGTAAGATACAGAGCCAGCCCTGCACTCAACACACTTTCTACAACGCGTAGGAAATAACGGGAAAACAAGAGACATAAACATTACCTTCTGCGCATCGTTCCCATTCTCCTCCAACTCCTTGACCTGAGCCTAAAAACAAACAAATCAGCAACTCCTCTTATACTCCCCCGCCCGTCTAGCGACGCATCTTCGCCAGCACCTTGCCAATCGCGCTTCCCTTCTGGCGCTGTCGTATTTCGGCCTCTCGCACAAGCGCCTCCTGCGCCCGCGATGCCGCTACAGTCTCAGCAGCAAACCGCGCGGCGTCCAGCTCGGCATCTGTAAAGGACGCCGGCGTAGGGACGCGGTGCAGGGTAGTGCCCTTCGCGGCGCGAGGGACGGGAATCCACAGGGGTTGTAGGTTGGAGCCCTTACCTGGAGTTCTGCGATTGTTGCGTCTTTCTTCAATACTTCTTCGGACTGTGAGGGTAGCTGTTAGTGATTTGCACTTGAACATCTTCTCACCGACGTGCCCACCGCCAGTGTGGTATGGCTCGCTGCGGGCTGTGGTGGGCCGGGACTCAGGCAGTGGGATGGTTGCGGGATTAGTGGTCCTCGACGAGTGTGGGATGTGGGAAGAGAAATGGTTGCCGATGCGAGATGCCTGCGCAATTTCTTGTGCTGACAGCTTCGCGCTCTTGGTCCGCTTGGGGTAGGAGCCCACGAAATATCGGGTGTTGAAGATCCTCCAGTTCTTGGAATAGAGAGGAGAAAACGGAGTGCTTACGTCTGGTTGGGTTGGGGTCGCGGGGACTTCTTTGGGCTCGTCGTCCACGATAGGGGTTTCCTCGATGTTCGTGTTCTTCTCCAAGGCCTCGCGAAGCTTGTTGTTAGTGAGTAGCGACTCGATCAGCTGTGATTTCTGGGCCTCATAATCAATTAGGAGAGCCTTGTATTTGCCCCTGAGAGCGGTTAATTCATTCTCAAAAGACTTGGATAGGGATTCCTGGGTGGCCTTCAGCTCCTCGAGGGCATCGATCTCTTCTTTCTCGACCATACTCACTATAAAAACGTTAGCATAACTCTGTGTAGGGATAGGGGTAAACTTACAATCTGCTGTTGCCATCAAAAGCCCTCGCTTGGAGTCCTCATGCTCGGCCTCAAGAGCAGCAAGCTGCTTCTGAAGAGCCTCCAACTGCTCGGTCACGCTCGTATGCGCCTTCTTCAACTCCACAAATGCTAGATCTCTGTAGTAGTCAGGTGTAAGCAAGGTTAACGTGCCAATGGACATTGCGGCATTGACGAACTTTTTATTATCATCCACCAAATTCATCATCGCGCGCAGCTGCTGCTGCGTGATGACCTCCTTCTCAAACGCCTCGCGATACTTCCCCTCAATAACCTTGATATGCGCATCGGACTCCTCCAACTGTGCCCGAAGTGAGCTGTTCTCCTGGGCCGCGATCGTATTTCCCTTCAGGAGGGCATTCTCTGCCTTCAGCCTGAAATTCTCGAGGTTGTTCTGTCGGTCCCCTTCGGAGTTCTGCATCTGCTCTGCCAATGTTTGTCCGTGGGGTGAAATCTCGGGGAGAGGAGATTGCTCCCGCAGCTCGAACATGGCCTGTTCGTATTGTGCGATCTTCTCCTCCTGCGTCGACATTGAGTAGCGTAATTCGGAATTCTCGGCTTCGAGCATCTTCTTCTGGCTCCCAATCTCAAAGATTTCCATCTCGGCCTTTGAGATACTGTTCTGGAACTGCCTCTGGGAAGCCTCCAGACTGCTGTTACGTTCCATGATCTTATCGATGTGTTGAAACTGCGTCTTCAACTCCTCGTTCTCGAGCTCAAGATCCTTGAAGTTCTTTTGCAGGTCCTTCTGCACTTCGAGCTTGTTCTTGTAGCGGTCAACTGTGTTAGCTTTCTTGGTAAGCTCGTCGTTCTTGAACTCGAGCTCCTTGATCTCGTCTTGCAGCTGGATGAGGCGCGAGTCGGCATCTTTCAAGTTGGAAAGCTCCCGTCCCATCCTCGCCATCTTGTCGCGGTCTTGCTCAAGCTGGCCCTCCTGCGACTCAATCACCTCGTCCCGCTCTCTGATATCATCCTCAAGTCTCCGAATGCGATGCTCCGTCTCGTCGTCCCTGACGGGAGCGTTAAGTCTATCTTCGGCGTCTCTGAGGTGGTCCTGGAGGCTATCATTATTCTCCTGGAGGTGTGTTAACCGAGTCGTCAAATCTGCAGTCTGTTTCAGTAATCTCTCATTCTCTTGCTCAACCCCGCGCTTCTGCCCGAGCAGAACTCCATATCGATACTCGAGCTGGAACTCATCCGGAGTAGCTTTGCCAGGAGGGGGTTGGTATATCTTGTTTCCCGACTCCCTCGCCTCGTGGGCCTCCGTAATTCTCTGTTCTCAGTTAGCATCTAAATTTATATAGGAGGAAGGGGGGTACGCACCTGCTCAATAATATCCTTAATCTCTCCCTGCACGCCCTGATCGAAAGTCATAATCGTACTGATGTAATCCTGGCGCCTGGGCCCGCTCATGGCGGCCACGAGGAGGAACGAAGTAAGCTGTTCACACAAGTTAGTAAAGGCTGTCCATCCACCATTGAGAGCCACGGCTACCTCTAGAATATCCTCCGTCTTGCCATCAGCGGAGATGGCGATGAAGCTCGGCGACTCCACCAGCTCCTCCAGCTCCGCGCATTCGGTAACGATGTAGTATCGTAGGCCGCGGATGACCGCTTGGAAGGTTTTCTTTTCGTTGCTGCGCCGTCTCGTAAAGGTCGGATCAATGTCCGCTGTGGTATATACATGTTAGCCTTCTGGGAGTCAAGGGGGGGAGGGGGAGGTACTTACCCATAACCTGGTATAGAAGTTTGCCATCGCTCAGGTCTACCAGAGACCTAGCTTCCTTATCGAGGGGGAATGTGTTCACCTGTAAGACACCGTTAGCTCTGTGTGTCACAACCCTTATTATATATGTGTCTTGGGGAGGGGGAGGGGCGAGGGCATACCCAGTGCAGCAGCGCGGCCTGCGCCGCCTTGCTGTCAACTGAACTCATTGTGGAGATTCGGTGTCGTTCTGTTACCGTGGGCTATGATCGCGCAAGTGCCAGTATGCTGCGAATAGTGATAGATGGTTGAATATCATTGTCGGTGGGCCGCAAATCGTCGTTGTATTATAGCTGTCGCAGTTTCATTGTCGCGGCTTTGGCCTCGATATTAGGTCCTGTGAGGGAACACTTAACGACAGGGGTGCCGAGGGCCGATCAAAGCATAAACGTCGTACCTTTATGCACGCCACAATGAGCCTATTTACGTACAACGGAAACCCCAAAGAACAACAAGGAACAAACTTCTAGAACAACTCAAAGTAATGAAGGTTACAATGATTTTCATTGCGATATATTCTATTTTTGGGATATTATTATCCGTCAAAGACGCGCTCCTCTCACCACCTCCATTGTTCACTCACGAAACATTCTCAGTATCACTTTGATGGCATTCTTTTTCATTCACAAAGCATTCTCACGGTCACATCGAGGGCATTCCCTTGTTAATTCTCAAGGCACTCCCAAGCTCTACACACATTGAAGACTTTTGGCATCATATCCTCACTCTTTCATAATCTCATTGTTCATTTCTCAATTCATTATCAAGCTCTACCTCTATCTCGAGCATCCATCGACGACCCCTCAAGCTCTCCCCACATTAAGAGGGCTCTTCGGATCATACTCAGCACTCTCAATCAAATCCGGATACACCAACCCCCCCTGCCTCCTGACCTCATCCATCGTCTCCATAATCAACGTACTCTCCTCCCAACTAATCCACTCACTCTCCAACTTCCCATCCCTCAAACACCTCGCCGCCTCATCCGCCTCCCAGAACATGCCCTGTCCCCACCCCTCCCTCTCCTCATCCTTAGGGATCGGACACTCCACCTCCTCCACCTTCGAGGGGTCGGAGTTCATAATCACACGGTAGTGCGTGGGGCAGTATGCTGGGCCGTCAACCTGGATCTCCCCCTTGGTTCCTGTGATTGTGATAGCAGCCCCGTAGTTCTTGCCGTGCTTGTATCCAGCTCGTAGGCCTGTCAGTGCAATTCCCATGGCGTTGTGCTTGGGGAACTGAAGGATCATGCTCGTCATCTCATCCGCCCCGGTCTCAGCGTACTTCTGGATAGCAGCCAGCACCGTTGGCGCCTCGCGCGGCTTCGGCTGCGTGGTGTACATGATCTGGAATACCCAGGTCAAGGCGTAGATGCCGATATCCAGCAGCGCACCGCCCGCAAGCTCCTTATTAACCATGCGATTCTCGTTAGGGAAGTTCAATTTCCCCCCCTCAGCGTTCTCAGGGAACGACAGATCGGAGACGACACGGATGACATCCCCGATCTCGCCACTGCTAACCATCTCCCTGATCTTAACAGACAACGGGAAGCATCTCGTCCACACCGCCTCCATAAAGAACAGCTTCTTCTCCTTAGCAACCTCATACAGCTTCTTCGTCTGCTTCGCATTCACCGTCAGCGATTTCTCGCAGAGGACATTCTTCCCCGCCTCCAGCGCCAGCATCGCATTTTGAAAGTGGTGCGAGTGAGGGGTGGCGATGTAGATGATGTCGATATTCGCATCGGCGACCAGCTCAGCGTAGGAGCCGTATGCCTTGGCCGTCGAGGGGCCCTTGCAGTTGTTTATGAAGTCCTGGGCGCGCGAGGCGGAGCTGGAGGAGGCGGCGGCGACGAGCTCGTGGCGCACATCGTGGGTGTCGCGGATGGCGGGGTTGGTGAGGAGGTCTTTGGTGAATTCTGGGGGGCGTTAGTAGATGATGGGGGAGCTGGGGATGGCGGGGGAGAACTGGGAGAAGTACTCTCTGCGATGTTTCCGGTGGCTAGGATACCCCACTTGACGACGAAGGGAGAGGAAGACATGATTTCTAGTTTCGTGACGCAAATTGTATTTCTTGCAAGTTGACGCAGCTTCGAAGCTCTATAAATCTCAAAAGAAGAGAACAATAAATCCGAGTTTGAAAAAAAAGAAGGCCCCGGATAAAGCTGCCAGCTAGCTGTCCTTATAATACCCCTCCAGGCATTCGGAGGAGGGGTACGCGCATCTTGGTAATCCAGGTGGGGGAGAAGCGGCCCGCCCAATAACAAGTCTTGGATCTCCGATCGGCGGGAACCCCTCCATAGCACCACAAGGCCAGCGTAACCATACACGGTAGAGAAGCTATAGGGAATACCCACATCTGGTTTACGCATTTAGGCACGTTACGCCGGTACAGCTGGTTACGTTACGTGACCCACCCGTTGTCGGGGTAAATATCACTTTTTGGATTGTATGATTGGAAATGGGAATGGATGTTGTTTACTTTCGTTTATATATCGTCTACTTTTTTCACGTGGATCATAAATATCGCGTTTATCACTTGCATTTTCTCAATGGAATTTTCTGAATAATTTAATATAAATATTATATTTCTGGCACAAAGTGCACCTTGAACGCCGTGCGCTATGCATTGCAATACATCCCACCTCCCCGCCCCGCCCCTCTAGCCTATTGCCTTCTCTCCTCTCATACAGTCCATCAGCGTTCTATGTACCGCCCTGTTTGTTCACCGGTGACTAGATCACAACTCAAGAGCGTCTATTGATGGGGAGTTCAACCCCAACGTGATCTTTCTCATTCAGTTTTGCAGCCCCCGCAAGACCTGAGAAACGGCGCCCCCCTTTAAGGCTCCGTCTTAATCTTCGTCCGCACAGAAAGCAACTCTTCCTAAAAACTTGTCAGTCTCCGCCCATCTCCCCCACCCCGAGAATAACTCACCTCATTCTTCCTCTTCCCCAACACCGGCTCCGGCGTCCCACGATAACTCTTCCGCGCCTCCGCATGACAACTCGCGTGATAAATCCTCTCCCCAATCTTCACCGCATCCATCCACACAAACTCCTCATCCAGCCACTTCATCTCGAACTTTTCCTGACAAATCGGGCAGAGACTATTCGCCAGCTCCGGGTCGTCCGGCACAGCGAGATATTGCTGTTTCTTGGGTCCCTGGGATGCCGGGGCGTCTTTGTCGGTGGTGGCGCTGGCGAGGTGCTCTTCGTCCGTTTCGCGGGATTTGATCCAATCCTGGCATGTCTGTTAGAGTTGTTTTCTCTTGTAAAGGGGGTGGTGATACGTACCAACTCATCAACATACCAACTCCGATGCTGTCCACGCTTCTCGGCCTCAACCATGCGCTGGTGCACCCGGAAATGCCAGTCCATGTGCGCGGCCTTTTTCTTCTTGCCCTCCTCGTCGGTCTGGAAGCGGCGTCCGCATTGCGTGCACGGGATACCGAGGCGCTCGTAGAGGCGACCGATCAGGTGGGGGCGAGGACTGTGTGTGTTAGGCGCGTTGACTAGTATGGGGTAAAGGGGGACTTACATCTTGAGCGACGCAGGTGTGAGTTGGACGATGTCAACGGCAGCCTGGGGACCTCCAGCCCACGCGGGAAGTTGGCCGGGCTGACCATGGAGGACTGGAGGGGGAGGAAAGATGCCCGGAAACGCGCCTGGTGGAGGAATATGTGGCATTTGGCGGATTGGTGGCGCTCCCGTCGGCGCGGGTTCACTGGGTAATAATCCAGCGGCGCGCAGCTGATCGAGGAGAGACATTGGGTTTGGCGTCGCTGAAGGCGGTCTGGCCGTAGGGCCCTGGGCTGGTGGGTATGCTGGGAGTGTATACGACGGCTGCGAGTGCGCTGGCTGTACATTTGCTGGTGGTGGTGGAGGTGTCGCGCGAGGTGTCGACGTTGACCTCGCCAGCAGAGCAGCCAATGCATTTTGGCCCCCCAAGAGAGACGCAAGACTGGGCTGCTGCGCAGGCGGTTGTGATACGGCTACGGGGGTTTGTACAGGTGCCGGCGCAGGTTGCGGCGGCGGCGCTTGCGGCTTAGATGCAGCAGACAGCGCCTTGACTTGGTCTTTTATGAGCGCTATCTGATCAGGAGGCAGCTTTTGGCTGCCGAGTATGCTCTGCAGATCAAGCAGGGCCTTTAGTCTTGTCTGGATACTGCCATCATATGGATTTTGAGCAAATTCACTCTTTGCAGCAGTAATGAGACGTGCAATATCACTGTTCAGTGTGTCTATGTTATCATCCAGCACCCCATACCCCCGAGATTGTGCAGGCTGAGGTTGCCACGGCTGTGTCGCTGCCGGCGGTTGGTATTGGCCGGGTTGTTGTTGCTGGGAATAGTTAGCGATGGAATCGTCAAGAGGGATGAAGGGACATACCTGCTGGTTGCCATATGGCGGGGGGTATTGCGAGCCAGGATATTGGTTCCCCGCCATATTTGGGTGTTGCAACGGCGGCGTCGCTGTGTTTCGGAAAGGCACCGGAGATGGACGATTCTTGCCGGCGAGTGGTTGTTGTTGTCTGGCGTATTCTTGATGTGCTTGAATGGCCGACGTCCTGGCTTTGATGAGGGCATTCTCAATCGGCCTGGTCACTTCAGGGAGGAACACTGGGCGTGTATCGATCGATCCGGGGACTGGTTCTTTCCAAGTCTTCAGCATCTCCTCCATCTTCCGTCTAACATTGTTATCGACCAGCGCGTACGCTTCCATGAATGTCGAGAAAAGCTGCCGACCGAAGAACAGTGTGTAGGGTGTGCCGACATTCTTCACAATCGAGTCGAGGAGGTAGAGCGCGGGGAGTTTCTTCAAAGGGCCGGTCTGGATGAATGTAAGTAAGGGTTCAAACCAAACGAAGGAATACAGAAGAATGATGAAAAGAGACGCCTGTTACACCCCTTCCGTTGAAGACAGTTCAAGAGTGAACTCTACAGTATGAAAATGTCACCTACCCGTTTAATATGATCCTTCAGCGCCTCCGAAATGGCGAGGGCATTCTCTGTATTCTCTTTCGCGATGATAGTAAGGTTGCTGATTTCATATCTCGAGTTCATAGTCAAGTCCTCCAGCGCCACCTTGAAATCCTCCGCCACCTCATCTGACGCCCCGTAAGACATGGTTATGGGTTATGTAGTAGAGAGAAAGGTTTGAGGACGAGTAGTGTGTAAAAAGGAAAACAAGCAGTAATTGGCCCGGTGGCAGGCGTGCGGCGAGAAGCGCGTAGAGCACACACGGTTGTTCAACGGGGCAGGTTCTGGTCTCAACAACAGCAGCACCTAGTTACGTCCATGCAAGATAGTTTTCAACTCTCTGGGAGAACTAGAATCGTGTATTTGATGCCCTTTGCCCTCCTCCTTCAACAACGCAAAGTAGTAGTACCCCACAACTTCGCCTGCTCTGCTCAACGGCCTCCAAAGCAACGATGATTCACCCAACCTCCTTCGCCAGTATTAGTTTTCGTTGGAGCTGCTGGGGCTGTGATGTCGTGTGATAGGAGGGAGGGGTGGTAGAGGGGGGATGAATGAGAGTTGGAGTTGTAGGAGAGGGTGTTTTCCCAAGGGAATGGAGGAGGGAGTGGTGGTGGTGAGGTTGTCCAGGTCGGAATCCGCGACCTGAACAAAACCATGAACTTGGCGTGAAATCGGGCGCTAGTCTATTTTAGGTTACGATAAGATCTGGGTGATATGATATGGAAGTGAATATTCACCGCTGAAGTATCAAAGTTGGACAAGTGAAAGAGTACTTTAACGGGGAAGTGCATTTAGGTCAGACTGTCAGACTGTCAGACTGACAAGTATAATAGTAAAAAGAGTCAGTTTTATATTCACTGCGAGTGTGAACTTAATCACTCATTCTTCAATCACCACTTTCTGATACTCCGCGGCTGACAGCCGGCATATCACGCGAACACATCAATTCCACCTTCAACTTTTTATAACATTTCCTCACCTTTTCCCTCGCAGTATAAATAAACATAGAAATCATTCCCACTGGCTACTATCCCTCCGAACGTTGATCAACTCAACATTTGGAATTAGCCCGTCAAAACACCAAGTAGTCGTCCACGTCGGGAAGGTACTTATTGATACCAAAAACGTCACATGCATCCCCCAGGCATCCCATAAACCGTACACACACGCCACCACAAAACCCCCCATATAACGTTTAACCTCCAACCACGAAAATCTTAGACCCTACATACATACATACCAACGAAATAAAAAATCCTACCATAACTTTACAACACCGTCACTCAACTCACAACAACAGCAACAATGAAGCTCACCCTCCTCCCCATCCTCACCTTCCTCGCACTCGCCTCCGCCGCCGCCCAACCCCAGCGCCAAGTCATCGTCTCATACCCCGATAACACGCCCTACAGCGTCCTCGAAGCGGCTATGGATGAGATCCGCGCGGCGGGCGGCATGATCACGCACGAGTATAAGATTTTCAAGTGAGTAGAAAGAACCCTCTCCCGGGTGGTTATGTGACTCCTCGATCTTTCCCGGTCCTCCCGAGCGGATTTGATGGATGGAGGTGGGATGGAGGGGTGGATGGATAAAGGGATAATGGTAGATGGACGGCGGATGGATGGAGGGGTTATTGATTGCGATGGATCATGAGGATGATGATGATGGATGATGATGATGGATGATACTGACTACAGCAACAGAGGATTCGCAGCAAAAGCCTCCGTCAAAGCCCTCGAGACCGTCCAAGCCATGGGCACCGAATACGTCGCTCTGATCGAGGAAGACGCCATCATCTCCGTGAACAGCGGTAATGCGCAGTAGAGCGAGGAGGCAGACAGGCAGACTGGATGGTGATGGATGCGCCGGGTCTGCGGGGATAATGATGATGGCTATGATGATACGATATGGATGTGATGGATGGGATGGGGATATTGTCTCGCTGCTGGCCAGGAGAGAGGGATGGGGGAGTTTGGGATGGGAATAATAGGTTGAAGCGTTGAGTTATATCCGAATTTCAAGTTAAATCTGAATCTGATGATGATGGATGGATTGTATTGATGGTATTGATGAGCCCTGTCTATCTATCCCAACCGTGACGCCTGTCCTGTCTGTGTATCACTGTGACCTATTTTCCTACTTCCTATCAACTCTGCTTGATACCCAGAAGGCATATAAATACCAACAACCATCTAACAAACCCCCAACATCACCCC
>JPKD01002162.1:0-27684 GCA_000750935.1 Pseudogymnoascus sp. VKM F-4519 (FW-2642)
GGGGGGGGGTGGGAGAATTGAATGAAAGATGCTTTTTTAATGCTCTGTATGTGCTGATATGGTGTGAGGTGTGATGTGTGACTATTACTGTTACTGGTGAAGTTGATGGTGATGGTGCTTGTGTGTAAGTGAATGATGGGCTGATGGTGGGAAATGTTTTCGAGCTGTTGCTGTGGATTTATGTGATCACTACTGGTGAGGTAGACTCTGACCTGGGAGTAAACGGTAACCTATGACATCCATTTGATCTCTTCAAGCCTGAGCTTCGAGCTGTTGCTGTGGTGAAGCCCGTAGTTTGTAAATCGCTCTACAACAACGCAGGAGACGAATTCTGAGAAGACGCATTACTTATCCACAGTACCTCTTCTACACACCTCAATTTTATATTGAAGCATCGCTGGCTAGCTTGGGTGGAGTGGGGTATTCATCTCTTCTACACCCCCCATTCCCGAAGGGCTGGAAGATAGGTGGCGCGGTAGGAGGGGTTGAGGGAGGTTGGCGGAGGTTGAGGAGGGGAGGTCAAGGTAAGGTTCGACGCATACGGGGTAAATGCGCGTCAAGCATTGTGAAGAACCCGGAGTAATATACTGCGGGGTGATGATGGGTGGGAAGGACGTTCCGGAATGTGTTTGTACACAGGATTTCGGAACAGCGCCTCCATTAGGGAGGGCTGGGTGGGGTTGGGGGAAGGAGGTGGGGGAGGAAGAGGGGTTGAGATGGGGAATGAGAAATGTAGAAGCTTGCTACTCGATTCGGTTTCGTTCTTGGGTAGAGATTCAAGATGGCTCGTATGTATGACTTACTCGTCACGTATCATATCATATAGATATGTCGAACCGCATCTCGTTCGTGGGCTGAGACCGAAAGCACACCACACATTAAACATCACATTCAGCACAGCATAACGCACTCATCACACATATCACCACACCCCTTCAATATTGCAATCAAGAACTCAAGAGTTGGCAGAAAATTCGTGCATCAGCAATCCATTGATCTCATGCTATCCACCTTATCCCCTCCCCCCAACCAATCCGTCCGAACCATCCCGCCTGCAAAGATCCTTTCTCAATCAATAGCAACCCATTTTCGTAGTCGTCGTGTGTTCGTGACCAGGATGTCCGTCGGTGGTGGGGGTGTATCAGAAACCAGAGAGCGAGTCGTCTAGATTCCAATACGGGTCTTTCTCCAATGCCTCCTCTTGGCGTTGTATCTGTGAGGTAATCAGCAGTTGTTCGGGCGCCTGCGGACGCAGGCTGTAATGACTTTTTTATCATCGCCTCTACCCCTCCACCCCAGCCAGCCAAGTTCTTCCCCCCAATTTGATTTTGGGAGGGGGATCTTGGAGCTTGCTGATGGTGGAAGGAGGGAGGGAGACAATGGGGAGAAGGTTGATTTACCTGATCGTGTTTCCGGTACGGAGACGGATCCATTGGGGAATGGGGCGGTTGGACTTCTGGGCCTTGGCCAGCTTGACCTTGGTGCGGAAAGACTTGTGGCTCTGGGGGGGATGTGTTAGCTGTTGTTCTGTTTCTCGAGTTTTCCTTCCTTCGTTCTGTCTTGGGTTGGTGGTGCGATGGATGCGATAAGACGGATGCTGTAGTAGGTGTGATGGCCGCTGTAGTCGCAGCAGTAGATACTGTCGGAATCGCTGCTGGAGCTTCGAAGTTCGATCGCAGGTCATTCGTCATCAATATCGCTGGTATGACCTCCACTGTCCGTCTCGATCGTCGTGGTATCGCATCGCATCGCATCCCATCACACACGCCCATCAATCCTCCAGGAGAGGAAAAGTAAACATCACATACCGGCATCTTGAATGATTGTCGAGTCGTTGGTGGTTGTCGATAATCCTCAAAAAAGAATCTCTTCAAATTCGTCGTTAACCCACAAGCGGTGCACACCTCCAATTTTTGGCGCGCAGGGCATTGTGCCCTAATCTGTTTTCTAACGTATCTTACCTAAGCCGTTTCTTCGCTTGGGGGGAACAGACAGTCACGTGGTGTAACCATTCCCCAAAACTTTTTGGGTTCGGCGTTAGTGCCAAGTAGCATTAGGTAAGCGAAACCTCACTCGCTGAATTCCAACGGAGCTACATACCATCACTTAATACGTAATCACATGATCTACGGAGGTGGCAGCAACACTTCGGACCCGAACAACACCCCTACAAACCCGGGCCTTGGCACCCCTCCTCGGCCGACGCCAATACACCCCTATCGCAATGTCCGCGTGGATCCCTAAGAGATGACAGCGTTGGCGCGAGGTGATGTCGCTGGTACTTGCTGGGATTTGTGTCATCCTTGGAATGATATGGATGGATGTCGGTGAGGGAAGGTGGAGGGAGGGAAGACTCATACGGCGGACTCAGTCATACAGATAGACATAGAGCTTACTCTCGGTGGTCTGGGGGGCCTTGCCGGGTCCGAGGGGTGATGGGGGCTGGCGTGGTGAGGAGGGGTTGTGAGTGGTTGGCTGGCTGGATGGGGAGCTTGGGTATGGATATAGAGGCTGACGGTGCTGACAGGACTATAGATGAATGTGGAAGTGCTGTGGTCAGCGTGGATATACATGCATATATACATACATCTGAAAACGGCGGCGGGAGTACCCTCGGCTGGGGCTGGATGGGGAACGAGGATGGATGGTATACACGGTGCGATGACTACGTTACTACAACCCATGTGGTGTTGTGTTGTGCGCTGTAGGATTTGGGGAGGAAAGGGAGGGGAGGTGACGCGGTCAAGCTGTGACTGGAACTGGATGTTGTGTCGCATCGGTATGTACGCCCCGAGAGTCGTCACAGCAGTAATTACTACTGTATAGTACATACATACTGTGGTACTGTCTGTACTACTATCTGGATATCACCGTTACAACCAGCGACGACGACGATGACCCAGCCAGCCAGCAGCTACACCACCGATCCGATCCCCTATGAGATTCGAAAGGCTTGGTTTAGTCGGCGATGGTGATTACGTACGTACGGACGTACCAGTCGCGGGTGCGGAGTGCGAGACGATCCGAGAGAGTACGATGGGGGCTACGACGAGGAGGGCTGGAATTGGTAAGCTTGGGTCGCGGCGTGGCCCCGCTTTTTGGTGGTTTTGATAGAGAAGTGGGGAGTGGAGGGAGACTGGGACTGGGGAATCTGCCGCCGTCGCTGGCTGGGTGGGTGTCGCTTAGAGGGGTGGAGGAGAGGAGGAAGGCAGCAGTAAGGGGAAGTAAGGAGGGAGAGGGTGCAGGATGGTGAGAGAGGTAAGAGAGTGGTGAGAGAGTGCTGGGGGATTTGTGTGGTTGATAGTAGGTGTATGCACTCGTCGTCTCGGTGTCGTCTTCAAGAGACTGTTGAAGCAATTGATATTTGATATCCCCTACCACCACAACACAATCAACAACTCCCAATCCAATCCAATCCAATCCAATCCCAAAATAAACCCTGTGTCTAAGTTCCAGACTGGACTCCTCCTTCTAGAGTTCTAGAGTAAAGTAGTGTGGGGCAAAAGGAGATGATACAGTACTCATTCATACCCATCCCATCCCTCCCAACTCCGTACCTACCCTTTTTACATGGTATCCCACGTCTGCCTAACTTTTTATGCACGGTCGGTGGTAAGAGTTATGAATAAATCCCGCTTTTATTTGCGACTAGGTTTAATATAGTGACTGACGGCGTGGATGTGTCGCAATGGGAAAAGTACATGATATCACCCTAAAGTAAGCATTTTTCTCGGGGGATATCCAACACCCGAGAGATGCTCAGTGGTTGTTTAGCTGGTTGGCGTGGCTATAGTGGCTGTAGTCGCAACAAGCGCCACGCGTGGTTGGCCTGTTAATGTATGGAAGCAGCTATAGCAGCCATACCAAACCCACCCTTTTGTATCTTCTACCGCCTCTTCTCTCCTTCCCTCGTACTTCGGACCCGGCGTCAACCCTCGTACCCCTCGTACCTCGCATACTTCGCATACTTCGCATGTATAACCCCACCGAGCGGACGGATCAAGCTCCGGCGAAGAAAGTTATGGACAGTCCGAACAGAGGCAAAAAACAACTGTCATACATAATAACAACCACACCCCTCCCAAAATCCGTAGCATATCTAATTAAATCTTGGGTTACCTCCGTACACTATCTCCATATTCTACTTTGCTTGTCACATATATACCTATCGTGTCCTTCCCGCTTCGTTCTCTTCATCCCTTTCTCTTCTTACTACGACCATACGCTTTTGCATAAATAATTTACCCCACACGACGACGACGACACGGTTGAATACCGAACCACGTGTGCAAACCGGCTATAACACGACGCTGCTCTCCTTGCTTCTAATCTCCATGTCTGTCTGAGACTTTTTCATTCTTCAAAGCGTAACACACACTGCAAAAGCACAGCACAGGAGTTGGTGCCACCGCTCCCCACGCTGCTGCAGCCATGGGGTCTCACCCCTCCGAAAAAGACCTCGAGGTCCCGACCGCCACCCCCTCCACAAACGGCGACTCGTCTACCGACGACGTCGAGAGCGCCAACTACCGCAAGGCCGTCGACAACAAGGAGACCGGGTCGCCTGCCCACAAGGACGAGGCCGACCTCAAGAAACTCGACTCCAATGTCATTAAAGTCAAGGACGAGGACGACGATCCCTTCCGCCACTTGCCAGCCGACGAGGCTGAGATCCTAAAGCGACAGGTCGATATCCCCGTCGTCACCTCCACCTACTGGACCCTGTACCGCTATGCCACCTTCAACGACAAGCTCATCATCGCGCTGAGCTGCGTCTGCGCCATCGCGGCCGGTGCGGCACTGCCTCTCATGACCATTGTCTTTGGTAACCTGGCGGGCCAGTTCCAGGGCCTCTTCCTCGGGTCGATCCCCAAGGAGGAATTCAAGGGGATTCTCTCACACAATGTTTTGTATTTTATCTATATCGCCGTCGCCGAGTTCGTTACGGTCTACATCTTCACGGTCGGGTTTATCTATACGGGAGAGCATATGAGCGGGAAGATCAGAGAGCGCTATTTGGAGGCGTGTATGAGGCAGAATGTTGGGTTCTTCGATAAGCTTGGCGCCGGTGAGATTACCACGCGCATCACGGCGGATACGAATCTGGTGCAGGACGGTATGTCTGAGAAGGTCGGCCTCACCCTTGCGGCAGTGGCGACTTTCGTCACGGCCTTCGTCATTGGTTTCATCAAGTACTGGAAACTCACTCTCATCCTGTCCTCGACGGTCTTTGCGATCGTCTTCCTCATGGGCGGCCTGTCGCGCTTCATCGTCAAGTACAACAAGAAATCCCTCGAGTCGTACGCCCTGGGCGGCACCATCGCCGAGGAGGTTATCAGCTCCATCCGCAACGCGACCGCCTTCGGCACCCAAGACAAGCTGGCCAGGCAGTACGATCTGCATCTCGCCGAGGCCGAGAAGTGGGGTTACAAGGTCAAGGTCATTCTCGGGTTCATGATCGGAGGCATGATGGGTATCGTGTATCTCAACTACGGTCTTGCTTTCTGGCAGGGCGCCAAGATGATCGTCAACGGCGAGACTGCGCTGAGCAACATTTTGACCACTCTGCTGGCTATCATGATTGGTGCTTTCTCGTTCGGAAACGTCGCGCCCAACATCCAGGCCTTCACCACTGCTACGTCTGCTGCTGCTAAGATCTTCAACACAATCGATCGCGTGTCTCCCCTGGACTCCTCCGATGACAAGGGCATCAAGCTCGAGCAGGTTGAGGGAACTGTCGAGCTCCGCAATATCAAGCACATCTACCCCTCGCGCCCTGAAGTCACCGTCATGGAGGACGTCAGCCTTTTGATCCCAGCTGGAAAGAAGACCGCTCTCGTTGGTGCCTCAGGTTCCGGAAAGAGTACCATTGTTGGTCTCGTCGAGCGCTTCTACGACCCCGTCAAGGGTAACGTATTCCTTGATGGCCACGATGTCAGCACGCTCAACCTCAAGTGGCTGCGCAGCAACATCTCGCTCGTCGCTCAGGAGCCCGTCCTTTTTGGCACTACTATCCTCGAGAACATCCTCCACGGTCTTATCGGTACCAAGTACGAGCACGAGAGTCTTGAGAAGAAGACCGAGCTCGCTGTGGAGGCCTCCAAGATGGCTAATGCCCACGAATTCGTTACAGGTCTTCCCGAGGGATACCAGACGCATGTTGGTGAGCGTGGATTCCTGCTCAGTGGAGGCCAGAAGCAGCGTATTGCCATTGCTCGCGCGATGATCTCTGACCCGAAGATTCTGCTCCTCGATGAGGCTACGTCTGCTCTTGATACCAAGTCTGAGGGTGTCGTCCAGGCTGCGCTCGAAGTCGCCGCTGCTGGGAGAACTACTATTACTATCGCTCATCGTCTGTCTACTATCAAGGATGCCGACAATATCGTCGTTATGCAGGAAGGTCGCATCATTGAACAGGGTACTCATGATCAACTTTTGGAAGCTCAAGGCGCGTACTTCAGACTTGTGGAGGCGCAGAAGATTGCGGCTGTCAACGCCGTCACTGCTGAGGAACAGGCAGCTATTGATGCCGATGATGAGAAGCTCGCTCGCCACATCTCGGAAACTGCAGGACAAGATTACATCGAAGACCCTGATGACAAGAACATCGCTAACAAGCTGAACCGCACCGCAACCGAGAAGTCCCAATCCAGCGTAGCCCTCCAGAAGCGCGTCACCGAAGGCGAGCAGACTTACTCCCTCTGGACGCTAATCAAGCTCGTCGCCTCCTTCAACAAGAAAGAAACGCACCTCATGCTCGTCGGTCTCTTCTGGGCCATCATCTGCGGTGGCGGCAACCCAACCCAAGCCGTCTTCTTCGCCAAGCAAATCCTCACCCTCTCCTTCGCCCCCACCGCCTCCTCCCCAGCCCAGGTCATCAGCGACTCCAACTTCTGGAGTCTAATGTACCTCATGCTCGCGATCGTGCAATTCATCGCCTTCGCGATCCAAGGGTGGGCCTTCGCCTTCTGCTCCGAGCGCCTCGTGCACCGTGTTCGCGACCAGGCTTTCCGCTCCATGCTGCGCCAGGACATCGCCTTCTTCGACCGCGACGAGAATTCCGCCGGCGCACTGACATCCTTCCTCTCCACCGAGACGACGCACATTGCTGGACTCTCCGGCGCAACCCTCGGCACGATCCTCACCGTCGTAGTGACCCTCATCGCCGCCCTCGCCGTCTCCATCGCAATCGGCTGGAAGCTCTCCCTCGTCGTCGCATCTACAATCCCCATCCTCCTCGGCTGCGGTTTCCTCCGCTTCTGGGTCCTGGCGCAATTCCAGAGCCGTTCCAAGAAAGCATACGAGTCCTCCGCTAGTTACGCGTGTGAAGCCACATCGGCCATCCGCACCGTCGCTTCGCTCACCCGCGAGAACGACGTGCTGGACAAATACAAGGAGCAGCTCGCCTCGCAAGCAAGCGTTTCCCTCAGATCCACTCTCCACTCCTCCACCCTCTACGCCGCCTCGCAATCAATGACCCTCCTCGTCATGGCCCTCGGGTTCTGGTACGGAGGCACTTTGCTCATCAACAAGGAATACACAATCTTCCAATTCTTCCTCTGCTTCGCCTCCATCATCTTCGGTGCCCAGTCCGCCGGAACCGTCTTCTCCTTCGCCCCCGACATGGGCAAGGCCAAGGAATCCGCTCGCGCCCTCAAGGTCCTGTTTGATCGCGTCCCCGCCATCGATTCCTGGTCCACTGAGGGAGAACACCTCGAGACTATGGATGGGACGATTGAATTCCGCGACGTCCATTTCCGCTACCCCACTCGCCCAGAACAGCCCGTCCTCCGCGGCCTAAACCTCACCGTCAAGCCAGGCCAATACGTCGCCCTAGTCGGTGCCTCCGGGTGCGGCAAATCCACCACCATCGCCCTTTTGGAGCGCTTCTACGACCCCCTCGTCGGCGGCGTCTTCGTGGACGGGAAGGAGATTTCCACGCTCAACATCGCGAATTACCGCTCCTACCTCGCCCTCGTCAGCCAGGAACCTACGCTCTACCAGGGCTCGATCAGGGATAATATTCTGTTAGGCGCAGATCGCGATGACGTCCCTGATTCCGAAATCGAACACGCGTGCCGCGAAGCCAATATCTACGATTTCATCATGTCCCTCCCCGACGGCTTCGGTACCGTCGTCGGTAGCAAAGGCTCTATGTTGTCTGGTGGGCAGAAACAGCGTATCGCCATCGCGCGCGCTTTACTCCGCGACCCTAAGATTCTGCTGCTTGATGAAGCCACGTCAGCGCTGGATTCGGAGTCTGAGCATGTGGTGCAGGCGGCGCTGGATGCGGCTGCGAAGGGGAGGACGACGGTGGCGGTTGCGCATCGTCTGTCGACGATTCAGAAGGCGGATGTGATTTATGTGTTTGATCAGGGGAGGGTGGTGGAGCAGGGGACGCATGGGGAGTTGATGAAACGGGGGGGACGGTATGCGGAGTTGGTTAATTTGCAGCAGTTGGGGAGGAATAATTAGGTGTCTGCCTGATGTGTGTTGTGTAATTATAATTTCGATTTGGAAGTGGGAGATATAGGGACGGACGGATGGATGGGAGAGATTTACATGGCCGTCTTGGGGGATAGAGAGATGGTTTGGCGTTCACACATTTTTTTTGTATAAGGGAGGAGAGAGAGAGAGAGTCGGATGAATGTCGAGATACCACGGCCATCGAAGCCAGGGGAAGAAGGGAAGGGGAAGCTCAACTCAGTTACGCACACCATCATCTGCACAACGTCTGCGATGGGGACGGATTTTTTTTTGTATTGTCATCATATCACATCATAGCAGCATATCGTATATATATTTATAGGAACATAAACATAGCATCAGAAGAAGAAGAAGTGTTTACAAACGATAGCGATGTACATCATGCATTAGTTACAGTATAATGCAGAGCGAAAATGCCACTCCTCCAAGAGTTTCTAAGATACGAGAATATCCCAATCCCCGCCAACTATGCAACACCTACCTCCTTCCGCCGTGCCACCAGCAAGGCACGCACTCACTCATACCTACCACCGAAACCCCCTACCTCTCTCTCTCACACTTAATGGGGTTGTTGTGATAACCCCCGCAAACCAAACCAAGCTTTCGTGGCTCAGTTGGCTAGAGCGTTGGTCTCATATGTTGAATATGACGTTATTGATATAAATAAACAATCACGGTGATCCAAAGGTCGCAAGTTCGAGCCTTTGCCGAGAGCATCCTTTTTTTTTTACCCCCCCTTTTAACTTTTGCACTTCCCCCCCCCCTTCCTCCTCTCCCCTAGACCTAAAAAAATAGAGGGGTAGCGGGGGGGGGAATGTTTTAAGATATAAAAAACGGCAAAAAAAACATACAACAGTAGGTATTCGCTAGTGGTCACCTACCTAACTACTAATCTACTAATCTTAAGCAACCACTTGCTTTTTACTTTAGTTAGTAACATCTAGCCTAGTAGGTGCGCATTACTACCTTAAGTTTTTAATGCCCTTATAATTTTCTAGTTGTCCCCCTTAGTTTCGTAATAGCAACCACCTTACTAACGTAAGATGTACGTCTTATATTAATATGTAATAGACATAATGCACTATAACTTTAGATAGCTATAAGCATGTAAGTAAGGGTAAGTAAGGGTAAGTAAGGCTATTTCTAAGTAAGTATAGTAAGGTTTATTTCCTAATTAGGAAAGTGTGATCCTTCGTCCTTCGTCCTTCTTGTGGTGGTTGTGAAGATTAGAAGGCACGGCTCACGTGCTTCCCTCCTAGCACAGAGTGAGAACTCCACACTTCCTCTGTTGCAGGAGGTGAGATTGTCCTTCTATGAGGTGCTAGAGGATGAAGGCTAGCTGTTGACCTTAGACATGATCATACAAGAAGAGTTTTACCATCTACAGGTCGTCTCGAGCGCCATTCAGAGTGCGAGAAGCGCAGGCGTTGCCATTCATACCATTAGCCTGTTGGACTTCGAGCTTCTATACTACCATTCCTAGGAACAACCTAATCTAGGCCCTCTATCGGAATCTCTAAGACAGCTGCTAGGGAACATCAAGGTCCTACGTCGTCGAATAACGAGATGCTGACTTTAGAGATCGCTATTTTAAAACCCTTCAGCTCGAGTATTCCGAAATAACTCTTTAGCAATTAGCCTAAGACATCCTTACAATTCCATCACCCTATCATCCTCAATTATAATAACTTCTGGGCCTTCTTTCCTCTCCACTCTTCCATTACCAATGACTAGCCCACTCTTACTCTCCACATTCCACTCCCCTATCCTTGGATTATATTCGAGCAAATACACCCTTTGGCCACTCTCATTCCTTACGAAATCACCAGCCACGTCTAGAATCAAACTCGGCTCTCCATAATGCCCCATAAACTCTAGTTCTAACTTCAACTCAGCCTTCTCCATCTCTCCTCGAAAAGTGATAACGAACGCTCAGTTCGCAGTACCCGCCTGTTGTGTTCTAACCTTACACTCTGCAGAAACGAAGCAGGTGTATCATCTATGTCGACACCACGAATCTTCAACTCTTGTCTGCTCTCCCCACGTTTCAGCTCAACAACCATCCTCCTCAAGACAAACTCCGGGATGTCGATACCAAGTTTCTCCATCACCTTAACCATGAAATCATCCGTCTTCGCCCTCACCCTTATCGCTCTATCCGCAATCCTATCTAATTCTGTACTCTGTAAATTACAAATTGCCAGCTTTCCTCTTCCCTTCCCCGACGTTCCCTTAACCTTACCTTCCCCATTTCTCTTTCCCGTAACAGCAACTTCAGGTACCTCATTGGCTGGGCTGACCGTGAGCGATGAGCCAAGCACAAGGCAGAGATCTGCTTTCTGAGCTTCTTCGAAGGCGCGCTGTAACGCGACAATGGGGAGGTTTTCGCCGAAGTTGATGATACTGTCTAGCAAAACTCCGCTGCAGATTGCACATTTCCGACCGGTGCGATGGCCAAGCAGCGACGTCTGGTCCGGCGGTGCGGCGGCACGGAAGTCTCGAATGTATTCTTTTCCACAGGACCTGCAGGATTCACGGTTACTGTTGCCGTGGAGCTCGGATATTTTGTCCTATGACATCCATATCAGCAAATCGAACATGGCATTCTCCTATCTCCCTACTTGACAGGTGGTATAAACAGAAAAACTTACTGGCAAAATTCCACTCCTCCGGTGTAACCCATCGCAATTCTGACTGACAAGATACTTTAAAATTCCCCTATTCTGCAATTCTACTAGCGCCATGTGTGTTTGCGTTGGCACAGATTGCAATGTACTAACAGCTTTGTCTTTCGCTGATCGTTGTCTTCCTTGTGCTCGCAGAGTCCATTGGCCCTCAGAACCGCGAAAGTCTGGTATACCTGTACGAGAAAGGTAAGTTAGTGCGCGGCCACAGATAAATAAATATTGGAAAGATAAGCGTACCAGCAGATGTGGACACCCCGGCTCCAGTGAATGCGATGAAGTGTTTGCTTTTCCGGATATCGTCAGCGAGGATTTGAGCTTTCTTCTCCACAACCTCCGCTGCTTCGCTGAGCTCTACTGCGGCAACCGCGGGGGCGGACAGTTTCGTTAACATCGAACAATAACTAATCGAACAATAACTAATCGAACAATAACTAACGTATTTCACAAATGACCGGGACATACAAGCGAGCAGGACACCCTGACCAAAACGCGTAGATGATTAAACCACTATACATTTCAGCCATTTACCATGCTACCAATTCGTTCTCAAAATGCTCAAAAACTCGAACAGCAAGAGGGTAGGATCTTATTAGCTATACAGGCTATTCAAATAAAGATATTCCCTCAATTCGCTAAGCAGCAGCCCATTTCCAAGTTCCGAATTCAGCCCTCGCTATGCGCCTTAGTACTCGCACCCCTCGCGTGAATTCACGGGTCAACAACCACAAACTCACTGAAACTGAAAGGAATCGCTTCTCAATTAGATCCTTAACCTTAATCTTTGCAGATTAGCCCCCTAGCCTGAAACCGTATGAGAGATCGCTGATTTGTTGCTCTAAGAGCGTAGTAACGACCAGCCGAAGACAGTAGGGGTAAACTAGGTTAGGAATTTTGTGAAACGGCATCTAATCCTTCAAACTCGCTTCTTTGGAGCATATAATTATAAGCGGGCAGTATGCGAGGATCCTAAGGCTTTTCAGAGGTGGTTCAATCTTGTACAAAACATCATAGGCAAGTATGGCATTGTAGAGGACGATATCTTCAACTTCGACAACACCGGCTTTGCGATGGGCTTGACTGCGACTGCAAAAGTCATCAGGAGAAGCGAATTTAGTGGCTGCTAGTTAGTTTTACAACTAGGAAATCAGGAATGGGTTATGAGTATTAAGGCAACAAGCGCTAGAGGTTGGGCGTTACCGCCATGCGTGATCTTTAAGGGCAAGGTCTTTATGCATGCTTGGTTTAAGGATGTATATACTGTGGGGCTCTACCCTAAGCTAGTCTCGGAGTAGAGGTGTATGTCTCACCAGCTTGGCCAGCGAGCTCAGCTGGTTCAATCTGAGTGCTATAGGCCAACTACATCCGCTCCTCTATGCCGCCCCATATGATAAGGGAAGACTCTCCCAATCCTTCCACCACTCTGACGTCTTTTGTGGCCAAATATCTTTAAACACCTCCAGAAAGATCTCCTCGCCGTAACGTTCCAGCTCCTCGCCGCTCATAAGGTACTGCCATTCCTCACCAGCTCTGGCAGTTTCATTCTTATCAAGCTCCGACACCGTAACTCTGCCTCGGACGTCCCGCTTGCAGACCCACAATCTATTAAACCATCTTAAAACGTCGACGAAGTTCGAAGTGCCACATCCTGGCGAATTTCGTCCCATCTTTCGGCTTGGTTCTAGTCTTAGATACCTCAGGCTGCCGCCGGATGATATCAAGTTGAAGATGGTGAGCGCTAGGGTGGCGTCTATAGCGCTGTTGGTAAAAGCTTCGCGGAGATAAACGAAAGGAATATCTTCGGCGTTAAAGAAAGACCTGAATGGATGCTTCCCGTCTATTTCTTCGTTCCAGTATTCTTCATCCGGTCCTATTGTGTACCAAAGTCTTAAGGAAGCACGCCTTAATCGCGGCAGCCTGCTCAGCGCGCGGTAAATGCCTGTCTCTCGATCGTCCCCTCGTAGCCTATTGACTGGAAGCCAGACTTGTTCCAGATTCGGGCATTGTTCCGCAAGCCGCTGGACGACGGCCTCAGAGAAGACGATTATGGGGTTATGTGACTCCTCATCTCGGTACGGGCTTATTGAAAGCTTGCGTAGAGTTCCACCGTGACGACGCAAGACAATGTCGAAGGCCTGGTTGTTGACATGTCCGCTTATTTCTAGGCGCTGGAGGGGATTAAGGCTCTTAAGTAACTGATTCAACGCCTCTTGTGCCTGGTCAGTCTCGTCTTCTATTGTTGATAGTTCCAGGGTGTGTAGGGACTCGAAATCGCCACGCGTAGCAATCTCGGCCAAAGCAACGCCATTCCCTAGACTCCAGTGCATATTAAGGCAGCGCAGATTCGTAAAGTCTGTAAGACGAGCCCAATTTTCGATACCGTGGGATGCATAGCCAGTAAAGACGAGACTTTGAAGACTGCCGAGCACGGGTAGTTGCAGTTGATCAGCTTCGGCAGCCCCAGGAGGGGAGAAACCAGACCAAACAGGCTTCCCAAGACGAATGGCCTCCCTGTGGGGAATTGAATTTCCCGCCATCGACCGCAACAGACATACATGTGCTAGGTTGGGGGCTGTCCCGGCCACCATCTGCATCACGGCCTCCACAGTGTAGTTCACCATGCCGTCGGTCTCAAAGTCACGCACTTCAACGACAATGCTAGACAGAGACAGTGATGAGGCGAGGGCATAATCTTTTGGGTTAATAGGCCGTGGGCTGTCACGAAGCTGGATGAGGCTGCGCAGCCTGAAGCAGTGCATATGAAGGCGGCAGCTTCTAGCAGAAACGGCGGAGAGCACAGACTGGGGCATATGAGACCCAAATGCCCAGACCAGATCCTGGAGGGCCGGCAGCTGGCTTATAAAACTGGCCAGGGGCATCCAAGTTGCTTCGGGATATTGGGTGATGCTGTCTATCCCCCCTTCTTCCATGCAGGTTTTGGACGGGCGGCAGAAATAGTGCATGTCAAAATAATGGGTAGTATTCCAGTCGTTGTCTTTTTCATCTTCGTCAGTTTCATCATCTTGCCTTGGCTGGCCGTCCCGCCGTCGCTCGTCATCTGCCATAGCCCACGAGATCTTTAGCCGGCGCACGTAGCGATGGCGGCCATCGAGGTTGAGCACCTCGTTCAATAGCCTCAAGCCGCTCCCTAGCTCATCTGGATCATGGATTTTGAGTTGGATTTGACAAAAGCGCCGGGCCACGGTCGCGGCACAACAGCATCTACTCGTCAGGGAGAAAGCCCTCAGACTGCGTCTCTTTCCTGACTCGTCGTTGTCTAGATATCTACAGATGCGCTTAAGAACAAGCAGAGGAAGAGACTCTAATAGAGATACCGTTGATCCTGCCATTGCGATTGCTTGCTTCTTGAAGGCAGGGAAAATTGAATAGAGGGGGAGGAGGAGATGGCGCAGATAGAGAAGAGGGTGATTAAGGAGGTGGTCAATGGGGCGAAGAATAAACGAAAAATAACAACCCTAACCCTAAATAGATACAGCATATAGGAGCGTAAAGCTGTACAACTAATGTTGTTGAAGTTAACGCAGTTTTAATTTTTCGATGTTTTGGTGTAATTTTGGTTCAAGGTCAAGTACGCCATTGGCCCAAGCAGGCCATGACTTAGGTTACTATATAAAAGAAGGTGAAACTACAGTATCCTATTTCGCATTAGTCCAGCTCATTTGCCCATCTTCCAGATGAATCCGAAATTTACTCTGCAGCATTAGTATCCTTCTCAGTCATTACTTGGCTGCTAGGGGCAGCAGCAACAGCCTTCCCCTGCAATCTTCTTGCGACATCATCTGTCAAGTAATCCTCAACATTCGGGCTTATAATCGCAGCCACCAAAATAATCGCCCCAAACGGCAAAGTGCACAGAAATACTGTCCTAAAAGACATCGAATATGCACGCTTGACCGCATGGCCAACTGCTTCCTCGATAGCTGGTGTGATTCCTTCCACTTTACTAAACGATCCCGCTGTGATGCCAGCAAACAAATCTTCGAGGGACGAGGTTGGAAGTCCAGCTTCTGTCGCGGCAGGGGTGACATAGCGAGGTAAGTGCTTTGCAAACTGATTGGACAGAATGCTAAGGTATAGAGAAGTGGCAACCGATGAGCAAGCCGTCCTTATACTTCCCAACACACCAGCAACCAATCCGATATCCTCTGGCTCCCAAACAAGCGCCATTGACGACAGTGTCAGGTTCTCGATGTATCCAGCAGCTGCAGTCCCAATAATAAGGAAGACAACAGTCCTAGTGCGGGAGTACTCGTCCACAGAAGCAAGTGCAGCAACGAACGTCACCATAACCACTGCCGCGACAGTCATCTGGAGCTTCATCCTTGGGATATACCGAATTCCCAAACCAGCAGCTATTTGACCCAACAGTAGGCCTCCGCCTACTGCGCATGACAGCCATCCGATGTCTTGGACGCTGGTGGTGAAGAGTGCGCCGACCAAAGTAGGCCAGACCACGGTCATGGAATAGTAGACCATAGCCGCTATAGAAGCACATGCGACGATGGCATCGTACTTTATGTTCTTGAAGAGGTGCATCGGGATCAGTGGGTATTCGTGGCCGCTGTAAACTTCATAGAATCCGAAGGCGATGAGGGTGGCGATTCCGATGATGAGGGTGCTGAGGACGTGGGCGGAGCTCCAGGGGTATGTTTGTCCTCCCCTTCGACTTGTCAGTGGATAGAATTGTCGCGGATAAAGTTTGACTTACCAGTTGAGTCCGATCAGGAAAAGTACCAATCCGGCAGTGAAGAGGACGATCCCAATCCAATCAAGGCCCTTAAGCTGTTTCATCATCGTCTTTCCGTTGACATGCAGCTGACGATACGACGGAGGGAAATAGCAGACGTAGTATGTTGCAATAGCGATGGTATTGATGATGCATCCCAGAATGTATGACCACCGCCACTGTAGGCCGGTATTTTCATAGAAGGCTCTTGCTACGGGAGGACCGAAGACCGCGAACGGGATGGACGTCGACAATACCAATGCGTTAAAGGGTCCACGAAGCTTGTTTGGTACGAGTTCGCCAATTACGACATTGAAGGAAAGTTGGCCGGCTGCAGCCAGACCGTTGAGACAATTTGTTCCGATGAGTTGGTTAACGGATTGGGCTGATGCTCCTATGATGTTCCCGACAAGTGCCATCAGTGAAGAACCGATGAAAAACCAGCGGCGTCCGAATACTGGATTATTTGTCAGTAGAGGTGCAAGTCGCGTGGGTTTTGGAAGGCAGACTGTCACTCAATCTCCCAACAAGGGAGAGTCCCACTGTGAAACCGAGAGTCCACGCAAGTGCAACCCAATTTATATTTGGAGATCCTCCAAGGGACTCATTGATGAGACTGAGAGTGTTAGCTGGTAGGACCCAGCCGAGGTATCCGCTGATCTGGGCAAGACATGTCGCCTAGAATTATCAGTCAGAGGCATTTTCAAGAACCCGAGATTTATTACTCACGATTAATGTTCCTAAGAAATCTTTGCTCCAGTAATAGCCCTTTGGCATCTCGTTATAAAGTCCTCCGATTGCTTCAGGAGCAATTTGGCCATGATGAAAAGCCACATTAGCATCCGGCTTCACTGCCTCTAGATGTTCAAGGACAAACTCATCCTTCTCGTCACTGTTATTAATGTCTGTCATTTCTTTCCTGTCTAGTGATTTCGTTTTCTTTCAGGCTCAAAAAGATCAAGAATAGGACGACGAAGTTGAAGAAAATCAACTGGATCATTCAAACTCACTTGGTCGAGGACATTATATAGCATGCGCGAAAAGCCACTTTCGGTCCTATTTTTGAGCATCCCCTAGGCTAGTCCCGGACTCTCCAGGTTTCGACCCCAGAATTTATTTACCCCAGGTTAGTTATTCCCGCGTGTGGGGTTGATTTCGCTTATGGGGGGATGCGGGGGCGATGCGGTTGGCAAAAGATATCCGAGATGATGGAAATTGACTATCGAGATTTTGAGCCGCATAAAGCAATAGTTACGCCGGGCACGCGTTGGGGCTACTCTCCTAGCAAAACAATATTGGAAGTGACAGCCACTTCTACAAGAGATAGCAGTTGGGATTTTACACACAATAGATGTCAGGCACATTATTGTAGGACAATTTAATAACCACGCTTGCCATTCCCTTCAAATCTTTCCCCCAACTTCGCCCCATGCTCCACTTAACGCATAAACACCAATCTCAGCACCGAGTAGCGATCCCATAGTTTTCTTAGACCAAGGTGTCTCTGCAGTTTTATCTAAGTCTGCCTGCGGTAGCACATCACACTCAAACTCATGCAGCGACAGATACGTCGTTGGGTTCTCTGCCTTCACAGCCCTTTTCAATTTGTACCTTCTCGTTCTCATATACCCCGAACACGCAGCCAGAGTACTATAATGTTCCTCTCTATACCATGCATCAAAATCTGCATCTGTCCCTGCTGCTGGAGTGAGTCCGGCTGAGATCACCAATTTAGTTGGACCTGTTTTTCACTTGTCAACCCCCACTTGATGCATCGACGGAGAGGACCACCACTTACCAGCAGGCCCGCCAGGCTTCTCGTATGAATGAATAAACTCATAAAATCTTGTATCAAAATCTGCGTAATCAAAACACTTGTGACTTGGTCCCGGGAAACAATCGCTCGTATTAGGTATGCTCGAGAATTCCGGAGACCCAAGCCAATCAACGTCGCTGACTGGGTACATGGCTAGGTATGGTCGATCTGCCCTTGGATCGATGTTTTTGTATCGAAATGCAGAGTCGAAGCCACTGGTTGCGAGGATATCGGGGACGTGGATGTCATTGTACCATTTGTCGAAGTTTTCTGGAGTGATTGCATCGGGGTGGGTGATTTTAGAGTTCACCCACAGAATGCCGGGCTGTGCCATGTTTGACGATATGGTTGACAGCTTGGGAGGGGCTGATCTCTTTTCGTTTGTGATTGAATTTTGAAAAAGAAAAAGAAATAAAGGGCTTTTCTAAATCACAATTACAATTGAGAATGGAGATTGCGGCGTTAAGGATTAGGCTAACGTTCAACGTTAGTGGGGTTGGGGGATTCCCTACCCCGCCATGTACGAGTACTCTCCACCTCGGCTCGTTCCTTTTAGGGTGGACCTCAGCATATCGTTTTCCGTGTACTGTAGTTAATCAACTTGCTGCTACTGGATTTCCGAGATTTTTGAATCCAGGATTTCCGAAATGCCCTTGCCGTGTGATCTTGCAGTGAGGGAAATAGTAATACTTCAATACTTGGTAGCAAAAACTCGTACGTATTCGCATTAAATAGCGGAAGTGCAGCAGTGTATCGCTCGAAGTTATCTCCGCATCTAAATCTTGAGAAATCCGAAATGTCCAAGTCGGCGCTCATATTTGGCGCCAGTGGCGTGACGGGATGGGCGTTTGTGAACGAGATTCTGAATGACTATCCGAAGGAGGAAATCTGGGACAAAGTCTATGCTTTGACGAATCGGCCACTCAACCAGAGCGATTCTTTGTGGCCAAACGATGAGAGGCTGACCATCGTCTCGGGGATCGATTTGCTAAAGGGGAGCCAGGAAGATCTTGAGGGTGCATTTCAAAAGATCGAGGGTATTGAGAAGGTGACACATGTGTACTATTTGGGTTCGTTTCCCTTTTTGGGAGGAGACGTCACTCACTGACATAAATTCAGCATATAAGGCTTCATCGGATCTCTTGCAGGAATATAAAGATGCAGTCGAGATGTTTAAGCGCTCCACTACCGCCATGGACCATCTCAGCTCAGCACTGGAATTTGTAGTGCTCCAAACAGGTGCAAAAATGTACGGCTGTCACCTTCTGGAAAACCACCCTACGGATTACGTTCACGTTCCCTTGAGAGAATCGCATCCACGTCTCAAGTCTCCATACTACGAGACCCTCTTCTACCACCCGCAACTTGAGTGGATCACTTCTTACTCCAAAGACAAATCGTGGAATTGGTGCGACACGAGACCGGATATCATCATTGGATTTGTCCCGAATCAAAACTTCTACTCGCTTGCAACCTCAATAGCTGTATTTCTGTCACTCTGGGCTGAAGTTGAAGGGAAAGGCTCGACTTGTCCGTACCCAGGGAGTCACAAAGCTTGGGTTGCGAAATCAATTGACAGTTCAAGTGACATGATTGCAAGACAGACAATTCATCTTTCTCTCGCACTCTCAAAGAGTTCAAAGGGAGAAGGATTCAATGTCGCGGATGCAAAGGAACCAAAGTCCTGGGAGACAAAGTGGCCGGAAATTTGCTCATATTTCGGATTGAAGGGGGTCGGGCCACCTAGCGAAGGAGAACCGACGGAAGTGAGGACGTACATCAAGAAACATTTCAATGCATGGCAGAATTTGGAGAAGAAACATGGTCTAAGAACTGGGATTGCGGACTCTGAACTAACATTCAAAGGGTTTGAGTATTTCCTCCTCACGCAGTTCGACTTCGATAGACAGTATGACATGACGAAGATGTACGAGACAGGGTTTAAAGAAGAGAGGAGCACACTGCAAACATGGGGTGGCGTATCTGACAGGATGAAGAAGGCCAAGATAATTCCTTAAAGAGATGCAGACATTGCAATATAAATGATATAAAAGCATGGCAATTCCCGTGATAGATTTAGATCCAGAATACGATATGTTCCCGACCACCAGCCAATATGTTCCTGCCAATATGAATAGGATAACGGTACTGATATAATATCTTGTTCTTTTCAATAACGTTACTATATTAGCTACATAAAATATCTGCTCTTACTCGCCTTTTTCATGTCTGCTCCGTAGGCGTTGCCAAGAACACCCGCCGATGTAGGAATTGACGAGTGGTGGCGGGTGGGCCATTGGCGGGCTGCCCAGGCCAGTCGCCAATGAGAGCACTCATTGGCGAACGGTCTAGTCGACTGGCAAATGTTCGTATTGGTGGCTAGCCTAGGCCATTCACCAATGGTCTAGTCCGTTGGTGAATGGTCAGCATTGGCGGGTGGTCTTGAACAGATACATCGTACTTCTAAAAATCCAAGGATTCGGAGATCACTGTCAACCAAGAAAATAGATAAAATCTGTAGACTCATTTCAATTTCTCATGCTATGGCTAACACATCGCGGGCAATATGCCCACCGAATAATTGTATCTGTCTTGAGATTTGGGACTGTGAATTCTGTCCATCACATAATCCTTCTAGCTGATGCTCACTTCTCCACTACCAGGCCTTCTTCATCCTTTCTTTGCTGCAGATGCCTTGATCACCAGCGGCGGCTTCTCCCACGTATTGAAGGCTCTCAGATGCTTGCACTCACCATCATGATCCCATCTCCTGTGTGACTCCTTCCCAGCAGCACTATCACTCCACGCAAGATCAAAATTCCACAACAGTCGACCAAGTATTAGACGCATTTCCACATACGACAAGTGGCGGCCAATACAGCCTCTCGGCCCAAGCGAGAAGGGCTGTGACGACTTCTTTACATCGGTGCCATACTCGCTCTGATGTTCCTCCATCCATCTCTCTGGCAAGAAAACGTCTGGATCCTTGAAGTTGGCCGGGCTATGGCTGGCAGCCCACGCAGGCACGGAAACACTCGTTCCGCCTGGGACAAAGCTGCCGTCGATCATGTCACCACCCTTTGGAACTCTTCTCAACAAGCCGACGGGCACCGGTGGGAAGATGCGCAGGCTCTCTTCGAAGCAGGCATTCAAGTAGGGAAGGGACATGATGTTGTCAAAGGTCAGATCGGCCTCGGTAGCAAATCGGGAGCGGATCTCAGCAGTAACACGGGCGAGCTTTTCAGGGTTGCGGAGGAGTAGGTTGGTTAGGCCAGCGAGGAGGGTTGCGGTTGTTTCAGAGCCGGCAATACTGTTTGATGAATCAGTCATTCGCGTTAGAATGTAGAGCACGGCGGTGGGAGACTTACATGAACAAGGCAGCATTGATTATCACCTCGTTATCCGACACCTCAGATTTCTTCTCGCGCTGTTTCATGATATACCATAAAAAGTCCTTATGCTCGCTATCGTCATTCATCCTGCGGAGTGCCTTCTCCTTCGAGTTCCGCAAGTGCTCGCGGCGGATCCATCGCGCCTTGGAAGGGATGAGCCACATGAGGAACTGCTGGGGCCAGGTCCCCACGTCGGCAAAGCGGCGGGTGGCTTGCTCGAGGACTCCTGCTTTGATGGATTCGTAGATCATGACGACCCAGTCGCGGGAGCCGTGCTTGTTATCGAGACAGCCGAAGGGCTGACGGTGCGTTAGTGAATTCCTGGTATGAATGGGGACGCGCAGCGAAGTACCTCGCCGAAAGACAAATCACCAATGATATCAAAAGTCGTATAATTGAACCAATCTACAGCGTTGAACTCCTCACCAGCCTCAGAAAACTTGCGGATGTTATCGATGTACTTCGTCACATAATCCTGTAGCAGCTCCTCCTGCTCAACCAATGCCTTCTGAGAGAAAGCATATGCAAGAGCACGGCGGAGACGAGCGTGATCTATGTCATTGGCCATAGTAAGAGAAGAAGCTCCAGGAATGGGTTCTACAGAACCGACGTGAATGGGATCCTTATCCATGTTGGGGCGTCCGGCATGCTTCCCAATACGGTGCCCATAGATGTCTTCCCAGGCTTCGACGGTGTTGAATGAGAGTTCTTCTGGAGAGACCCGGATAACGGGACCTGGCTATTGTTAGCTTTCGATGTATTGGAGACGGGAGGAACGGTAAACTACGGACCATACTTGTCATGCAATTCCTTGTAGTCGAAGCTGATTCTTCCATTGAGCAGACTGCGGATGCCGGGGATCGAACTGATAGCCCATAGCGTGGGGCCAGGGTACTTTGCCAGAGGATGGATAGAGATGCGGTACATAACCAAGCCGATGTAGTAGAGCACAATCTAGAATATAAGTACTTTTTCATTCTCACGAAAGTTCATCGGCGACGTACCAATAAAGGCGCAGCGATGGCCAGGAGCTGATAGCGGCCATACTGGTTCAAGTCTGGTAGTTGAGCAGCCATTTCTTCTTCTGCCAAACTATTTGCTTTGTTCGAGTCCATCATTTTATTTCGTGGGCATCTAGTATTGATATGTGATAAGCATTCCGTCTTATCAGTCTTATCGCCGGTTGAAGTTTTCCGCCATCTTTGGGCGTTCCTGAACTCGCCCCACGCTAACATTAAGTCACTGTGTAACGCGGGGTCCTAGGTAACGCGGGTAGTTGGTTGTACTTTTACATACAAATTATATGTGTTCTAGTCCACCTGCGAATAGATCGAATTCGCGAATAGCCTAGACTGCCCACGAATATCAGCGTTCGCGACTGGCCTAGGCTAGTCACGAATAGTAGGAATAGCTATGTGTCTAGTCTAGAGCACAGAAAGTCAGAATCTAAGCGACTCTATCTTGCGCTCTGTCCTTAAAAATAGTGCTTAGACCGAGCTGTTGTTGCATGATCGCCTTAGTGCGACGTATTCTAGCCTAGATTAGCAATGGTGACGTTAGCGTGAAAGGTCTTTAGCCTTACGTTAGCCACAGTCCTAATTAGCCACATAGCCTTGCTAAATGATGACATAAGCAGAGTTAAGTAACTTATTAATACCCACCTCTACGTAGGTGCTAGCCTACAGCTTACACGAAGCCTTCAAAATTGATTAGAATATTAGAGGTATAGTTCAGCAGTTAGTAAGCTATAAAGAATGAAGCAAAACACTTTTGAATATATAAAAGAAAAGCAGCATTAGCAACAACAAGGCGGTCTAAAACAGCGAGGCAAGCTACTAGCTTACAAGCCACAAGGTTTTTAAGATATTACTAAACACAGAACAGAATAAAAAAAGCTAAAAGCACCCCCCTCTCTTCTCTTTAAAGAACCTTCTTATTTTATCCTACGGATAAAATTTCGAAGGCATAACCAAGTGAACCCTTAATCGCTTAATTTAGAGGCGCTAACCCATGCAGCAACGTCGTATGGCACAGCACTTCTACCACAAGGCTGAAAATGATTTTTTCAGCATCATAGTGAGGCTCGGAAACCTAGATCAAAGTGTTAACTTAGAGGACTAGCGTTAGATCTCAGCTCAAGGTTATCTTATGCCCTGCAGGTCCCCATGTCAGCATGAGGGAGGAAGTGCAGTCCACTCATTTAAACAAAACCGTTTGAAATATGGTTGGCCATCTCTCTACGTGCTTTTGCAAATGTGCCCTGTCGATGTGATCCATGACCTTGTTAGCCTTGCACTTTCAGCAATCTGGATATCACGTGCGATACCCGGAACAGGGGATGTCGGCTGGTACATAGTTTAAACACGCTAGCCATAATAGTACTAGTTCATCTAACTGCCGGCTAAACTTAAAACTTTAAACTGTTCGGACCTGACGCCCATTGCCTTCGACATTTCATAGCATGCCCTCACGACACACTCATTATAATAGAATTGGTCAAACAATGTATGTGCATTCAAAGCATAAGTAGGCAATAGTGCGCTCAGCAAGATTCCAGCATGGAATACAGCGTACTCTTCTCATCGTCAGTAACGGTCAGCATGTAGTGGCTTTTGACCTGCACCCAGCTCTTGGAATACGTGCACCAGAAGCTCTTTCGCGGAGGTTTCCACCCGTCGGGGCTTCTGTCACCCTTGCTTCGGTCGACCTTGGCAGACACTGCCCAGAGCTGCGGACGGACGAGGTCGTTAGCGAATTCCGTACGCTGCAGGGTGGTCCATAAAGAGGCGCCAGACTAGAAACACACATGTCAGTATAGGTGTTATGATGTGAGCAAGAGGAGTGAGTCTAACGATCCAGGCATTCTTTAGCGGCACCATTTCATTAATGTTCACATCGCCGGTCTCGGTCCAAATCGCGCCGTCGAAAGGGCTCTTCCAGGTGCCGGACTCGACAGTGCAGGCGTCGTTGACCTTGACGTTCTCGCCGTCTCGCTGAAGGACAGCCACGCTGAACATACTCTAGTGTCAGTGAGTGCCAAACAGATCAACGTTAGACAAGACGAGTCGTACCGGGTGTCGCAAGCTCCACCAGCCTGCATCCAGTGGGGGAATTTGTCACGACTATAGCCGTCACCACTTCCTGACTCATTAACCTTGAGGCCGTCTAACAAGGCCTTAGCAGCGGACGCGCTGGGGATGCCATCCTGTCATCAATAGTTAGTTTCCATTCCATCATATAATGTATTAGGAGTCGGACAGGTGTCGGCTCAGGGAAGGGGGCCGCCAGAACCACGGCAACAGTAGACAGAATAACGGCGAAGACTTTCATGCTAGGCAACTTAGGCGTGCTTAGAAGCATAAACAAAAGGATGAATTCCTTTTCAAGAGAAGAGATTGTCACAATACAAGCCAACCGCGATTTATATACTCATAGAGGATGTAGCTGATGAAAAAGAAAAGTTGTGAGTAGATGTTAGTAGGGGACAGGAGGTCTGCTGTATAGTTCAACAAAGGCGCGACCATATCCGGTAGCTTCACCAGGAAAAACTCAAGCAGGTCTCAGCCCACGTGTAGCGCAAATATCTGCGGCAAATAGCGGCGTAGAAGTTGATGATAGCATTGGTCATTTCTGTAGGGTAGCAGTGATGGCCTCACAGGCAAGACATTCCACTCTAGCAAAACCTCCACCCATACCCCATCCGCAGTTTGCTCAAGCCTAATTCAACAGCTAAGTCAAACACTCTCCACTATCCTATTAGACCGATATGCGCATCCGTCCTCTCGAGCTGCGCAGACAGTGTCACTGTCGCTGCCATCCAAGTCAGCTCCTCATTTATGAAATGAGAAGCAGATCACTAACTATGAAGGGCTGATGGCTGGAACAGAGATTTTAAGCTAACAAAGCGCTAAGAACGGCCACTAACCCTACAAGTCGGAAAAACAAAGATCGGGCCTGATCCTATCTGTCGAACCGAACCGAGAATCAGAAGACGAAGCCACTGGCCATCTTTTCAATAGTACAATAGCCTTATTAACATACTTTCATACTGCTCTCCACTGTCTTAATGCCTACGACTCCATAACACACATGAACAGGGCCTGGATGCGACTGCATCACATTTGTATGCTCAGTTGTAGCATAATGGGTCTGCAGCATTCTGAACGCTCTCTGTGGCCGGATATTAGGTATGACAGATGTGGCTTTCGTCAAATGAGGGGCACGAGAGTTGCAGGAAACATGTCGTGTTCGTGATCAACAAGCACCGCTCCTTATGTCGTATAACAGACTCAAGTCAGCTCTTCAGTTTGAAATGAGAAGCAGATCATTAACTTTGAAAGACAAATAGCCTGAACTAGACCCAGACAACGGCAATGACGGGTGAATCTCTACAATTAACTTAATAAAGCTTGTGGCTGCTGAGCTGTGGCTGTGTGTGGCGGAGCTAAGCCTTACCGAAAAATTCCGTTTTCCCGATATAAGTCCAACTCGGAGTAACGTTACTGGTCATTTCGCCGTTAGTCTAGAAAACCGGCGAAATGGCCACCGCCTTGTACTAAACTCCCTACATGTCTGCGTTAAGAGCTGAGACACTGCTGACGTGTCCTGGTGTCTAGAGATGTCATTCGTTGATCGCGGCGAAACCGTTGGCACTGTCCTACATGTCAGCTTTGAACTGTGAGACACTAGGGAGGCGGTGTTAGACAGTGCACACAGCCCGGCAACAGAAGGCAGAAATAACCGAGGGGGCGTTTCTGGTGTTCGCATTTTGAAGGTCAGCTTCGTCGCTCGTTGCTTACTTACGGTGATGATGAAGATTAGGATAGGAACGATTGAGTGGCAGCTCAACAGAGCGAAACTAGGCACGTGGTTGCTCATGGAAGTTCCAGAAAAACGCCCACGCATGGTGCAGTTCATACCAGTCTGATCTTTGTTACATTCTATCTAATATACATATGTATGTCTTATTGAACAGGGAAAATCATTTTGTAGACTGGCACAGATCTGGTTTACCCTACTTAACAGAATGTCTCATTCGTTGTTCGCGCATCTAGGGAGATCATGCTGTGGTTTATGTCGCAGTTGATCTTCCAAATTTCATGTTGACTTTGGGTTTCCTACGTGTGATTGACCGCAAATTGTGAGAAGGTGAAACACAAATGCTCTATTCGTGCCTCATTTGTCCTGATCGCTGTTAGTAAAATTACAGGTATGCTAGTCTCATGCTTGCTCAAGTTTTTCGTACTATGGCTCTAATGAATGTACAGCTGCCACCACCACCGGCATCCCAGAGGTCCATTCTAATTAAAAGCAGATGAAATATAAATACCTGCTTGATTTCCATCTACATCTTCTTTTAACGATATCCATGACCCAATTGTTGAATTAACCAGTTTCTGAGACATTAACACTTTGGCTTGCCTACACCATCAACTATAACAATGCTTTTCACCAACATGCTTCCCGTCCTTCTTGCCGCCATTGTAGGTGCGCAAGACGAAAATTATCTGGTACATTACCTCACTTAATTGCTGTAAATATTGGTTAGTTAATTACCGCGAACAATGTAGGGTATAATTTATCGTGAGCCATCGTATGAGGGAACTAGGAGAGTACTTTACCCACCTGGTGGAACGTGCATTAACCTTACCGGGCCTCTGTACGTCTACTCCAATTCTTAAAAGTTTCCTACTGTACTAACGAAGAAAATAGCAAAAACCACGTCAAATCTGCACAAGTGGCTCCAGGTTCTCATTGTCAATTTTTTAGTGAGTGATAACGTTGACGCTTCCTTACTGCAGATGGGGCTAATGTAGCGAAAGTTATGCCAATTGTCAGTCCTTGAAATCCGACTATCATTTCGACCAACCGTACATATCTGGTACTGCTCTACTCGAATCTGTCCGATGCAGTTTCGAAGGAGACGACTAGCAAACACAAAGACGTATGGCAGTGGAGGGCAGCTCCTAGTTTGAGATTTCCAGGTGATCTGAATCTCGCTAGCGTTGAAAGGGCATGTGGAGAATCTACAAGGTATATATCGAGCCATTTTCATTATGTTCCCTCCGTTCGGCTTATCGTGTTTGGATTTATATTAGGCAGAGGTTGATATTGTCGATGTGGCAAGCTGTGGCTTTTCTTCGGGACGCCTTGGTATAGGTTTTTCCCCCGATAGCATTAAGGTTAAGGGGTTTCCCTATACTATTATGCAAATGCAAGAGTGACTCCGGACTTGAAATTGTCATTGCTGTCAGAGCGGCCCAGTGGACTCATGCCCTTTTTTCGCTTGAAGATCTAGACCGAACTCGAGGAACCTCGTCGATTCTTTTCGAAATATCAAGTGACAAATAGCAGAGTTTCAGCCATGCTCTCCGAGGATCCACCAACAACCGGTGTAACTGTATGTTTTAGTCCAGCAACGCCGTGTTTGCTAATCCTGTACGATTATAGTTATTTGTTTTGGCGGGTGAGTTGCCTTGTTTTCCGGCCCACTTAGTTAACGGCTAATCGTCGGCTCTCTTTTTTATTAGCCGACCTGGCGGTCGGGGAAAGCGGTTT
>JPKD01002163.1:0-22923 GCA_000750935.1 Pseudogymnoascus sp. VKM F-4519 (FW-2642)
GGTTGCGATATTTTTGCACATTCGCTTGTTTTGCACATTCGCTATACATGTACGTTACAGGACCTGCAACATGTTTTTTTCCTTAGTGCTCCTACTATATTATTATTATTTATATTTAAAATAATAAAATACACACTTCTATAAACCATAATTACAAACCTATTTATACTGCATTTCTTTGAACGCTAATGAGTCTTTATAACTACATCCTCGGCGGAGAGAAATAATGCATTAGCTAGTCTCCAAATTCTCTAGTTGCTTTGTTATGCTACATATCTACATTAACTATTTATTGTCTTCATCGTGGCAGTGCTCGATAAGTGGTGGAGACTAAATGAGGCCAGACGACGACCATTTTGCAGGGATACTGTTTGCCCGCTCAATGGTTGCATGACAGGTCTTCGATGCCTTTCTGTAGACACAGCCTCGTTAGCAAAACAACTTTTTCTGTGAGATCGTTGTTTAACCACTCTATTCTTTTCTTTACACCCTAATCGCTAGAGTTAGAACCCAAGCTTCACATTCATGATGTCGGATACCGAGCCTGTCCTGGTTCCGGGTCCCATGATCAAGTGGTTTAGGGCAGGTATCTACTATGGACCAAAAAAATCTAGGTGGTTCATAGATAGGCAGTTTCTTAGCTTGAATCCGAAATATTCAGACTCCATAGACTTCTTAGACCAACGTAAGGTTCCTACGAAGTCGACTCTATTAGATCACGGGTTAACGTCTTTGAAGATTTCTCTCTCTTACCGGGACTTGTCAAGACGTATGTGGCGATTGATAGACTAAACAGCACAGAGGCAAGCGACTGTTTGACTTCTGTAGAGGCTATTGATTATATCATCCATTTCGACCGTTCTATGCAACGCAGAGATCGTCCGCACGATACCATCGAGGCCTGGCGGGAAAATATGAAGTATATCCAAGAAAAGGCAGATATTTTCGCACCCGACTTTACTCAATGGGATAAACATACAAGGGAAATTGAAACATTAGCTACTAACGCTATTGCCGAGAGTAAGAGGGTACTTGAGGAGTACCATTCGGCAGAAAAGAGATTTCCAATGGGGGTCATAGAAGGTATCTATGTGAGAACTAGGTTGCTAAAGAATTGGACCAAATCGCATCTCGAGGCCGTTCGAGCTCAAGAAGACTACAAGGCATGGAAGATACAGCAAGATCCTCCTCCACAGTCCTCGCAAGGTATGTTGCATTTAAGATGAACCACCAATACCATGTCAAATGCTTAAAACGTTTTCTAGTGAGGAAAAGGAGGGGTTATCGCGAAGATAGTGCTACCACAATGGTCACTTCAACGACTCCATCAACGCCTCTGCAGACCCCTAAACTCTATAAACGGACATCTAAGCTTCGAGGCATGGCACAATACATACAGGTGAGTACTCTAGTAGAGAGGCTTCTGTATCTGCCGACCTAACCGGCCACTAGGAGGACCTCACAATTTGGAGTATTAATATTGTGATCTATTTATTATGCGCTATATTCCAAACCCTCTCCTTCTCTCACCAAACTCCATCCGACTCCTCTGCCTCCGACTATTATAACGCTATCCAGACGGCACTTACGCAGCTGCTTTCGGTTCTAATGACTTACATCCTCACCTTTCGAAACGCTAGTGACCATCATCTTGGCATGCGTTACCGGCTTTGGTTTGTTCTCGCCTCTATTCTCCCGGTCGTGGCTTTAAGTATCTTCAAGTGGTATTCTGGAACGAGTGTATTGATAGCGTTCCTTGGCACCGCTGTAACGGGGATTTTGCAAGTGCTCTTAGCTGTTGATATGAAGAGAGCACACGACTTGCCTAAATCACGGGGCAACTAAACTCGGTGGGGCAGACAGACTAGATATACACTTCTATATTCCATATTTTACTCGCCTCTTATAAACTACAGTTCCTTGGACGATAAGGAGGCTTCATAACTACATCCTCGGCGGTAAGACCTCACAGTTGAGAGTGGCGACTGTAGGGCTCTGTGCCTGCCTCTTTACTGTGCCTGCACCTTTGGAGAACTTAGATGAGTAGCGATAGTGAGGCTCTATATCTTGACGGTGAGATCGGGCGTTGTTGCCACACCTTTTTCGTCGATTATAACACTAGCACACCGAGATGGTCCAGTGAGAACGAGGGATGGAAAGATAGAAAGGGGTATGCCGCACCAAGACATCGTGAGGTGGCCAGTGGCAAATTCATCGTCAGTTACACATGTCGGGCCGTTAGGTCGAGGAATCGGACCCTGCAGAAGCTACTCACACCGGTAGCAAAAAGTCTGCTTGACAGCTGGATAACAGATGCTGCATATTGAAACACCATCTCGCTGAGTTGGCAGTCATTTGTCGGTCGTGGTTGAGATGGTAAGGCTCTGCTGCAAAGTTTCGTCATCTCGTGAGGCTCATGTATATTCGGTGTGAGAATTCACGCAGCCCTTATTGCATTTCTATACCCTTGAAGGAAAAAAAAAAAAAAAAGCTTGGGAACCGGTCGAAATGTCTTAAACGCCACGCGTTGCCTCACATAGTGCCGCGATGGCCAAAAGGTCCCGTCCGATACATACTCTATCTCGCATATCCCCATGCAGAATGGCCAGCCATGCAAGGCCCGTCTCAGTCCGAAGTGCGACAGTTATCTGTCGCAAGAACCATCACAAATCGCCCTTGGCCTGACTCACCACCACACCTCAACAACGCCCATAGCCACCACCAAAAGCGCCCAGCTGCCCCGGTGAACTCTCACACAAAAGGCACTTTTTATGCAGCCGTGTTGCCCAGGACCATCGGTCACAACCTGTTGGCTGGGACGCCAGATGTTGGCTGGATGTTGTCGCACCCCCCTCCATCGCCTCTCCATCGAATCAGCGTCCATCTCACAGCACCCCCTTCCACTCACCGACACGGCTCATCGTCAGCTGGCTGGATGCGTGTACGAGTCTTCTATGTGCAACCTCGACTATCGTAGTGGTTGCGCTGCGGATAAATTGAAGAATGGGGTATGTGGCGGAAAGATCCACGGGGTAGCGATGAAGGCTCTTGGTTAGTTCGATTGGTCAGTTCCCTTCCTCGTTCCGGTCCGCAATATAGTAAACTGGGGGCCATCAGCTGTATTGGTTGTGGCTCACCCGTCAACTGGGCTATTTGTCCCCGCGGCGGGTCGACCACACCCTTCCTTTGGTGTATCTGCAACACCATGATAGACACTCAATTGGAGGATGCGAAGGAATCGTGGCTGAAGGCGTAGTGGCTGATGGGAATCCCAGCAGTCATGTGATTTTATTGGAATGGGAGATGCGCTGATTGGTTTGACCTGGCTACCTCAAGCCTTATACTATTCCTCCAGACTTGTGTAATTGTCGTGTAAATCAGCGAACCAAAGGCCAGCCTTGCCTCCTCACCGCCGAACCCTTTGTCATGTCTTGTCCTGCTCGAGATGCGCCCAAGTTTCGCAGATCCACGAGGACGTCAAGCGTTAAGAATATAGTTCTTTGAGTTGCTGGGACATCGCATGGTGCTGACAGATCCATAATTTCTGATTCCTGAAGGACAACTCTCAGCCACGACACGGCTCCAGGAGTTGACCAATCTCATCCTACAACCAGTGCTCTTTACTGGACCGACTGACTGCTCTAGTCCAGCTGGTCAGGGACGCTAACTCACTTACCATAGTACTGTACATGACGGCCAGTAAGCAGCATAGCCTATATTCTCGACCGGTCTAAGGCCATTGACGCGACAGCATGCAGTAACAAATGCCATGCATAAAAGAACTAACACACCGGGCGCTTGTGGGAGCTGCCCTTCTGGGAGATGGAAAAAACTCGATTGAATCGATGACAACAAGTAAAAGATGTTCAACTCGATTGGCTGCAGTCTCCTGAAACTCTTCGTCCTGGGTGGTGGTGAGTGGGCAGTGCCTTGGGCTTCGCCTCGCGCCATCGTGCCAGTCGGCGGGCCGGCGCAGTGTAAGCCTCGCTTTTCGCTTTGGAACCACGAAACAAAGAAAATTATATTCACAAGTATCTTCGCATGTGTAACTATAGATTACTGGCATCATGAACAATGTGTTGTGTTGTAGCGTGTACAGTACAACACTCATGAGGCTCTCGGTGAGAGTGCACTCCGTATCCCGCATATTTCGGAGGCCGGAGTCTCACCCTGGACCGGTTGCCTGATTTACCTGATAACAACCACACACAACCATCCATGCTGCCTGCGCCAAATCCTACCCTCTGATTCCTTCGCGCCCGCTCAGCCTTATTGGCCCATGCGAGGCGTGATGGCTATGTATAATCCATGTGGATGCTTCACGTACACTTCCCGGGCGTGCCTTGTGTAGACGTGCAGACCGGCTGCAAGTACGGCAGGTCGGTCATCTTTGGAAAACACATTGAGGTTTGCGTTTCACGAGGGACGAGGGGGGGAAACACTTTATTATTACAACAGAACTCTTCCCTCTTTCCCGTTTCTCCAAATCCCACATCAACTCTCCTGACGAATTTAATCGTGACGCTTAGTCGTGGTCGTCGTATCCTGGCAAATACCCCGCCGCTATCTTGAGAACCCCTCACTTCGATAGGCTGCCGGCGGAAGCCTGCCTCTCGTGCCAGACCACCAACATCTCATCACCACACCTATTTATTTCCCGCAACCCCCCTTGGGAAGCCTCACTTTCCAGCTGATCTATACTGAGAATATTCGTGATCGGAAATAACCGTCCATCGAGCGAGCCTCGTCTGTATACACATCCAAGTGATATAAGACCCCAAGGTTCCGTCCTCATTCAGCGAAGCCTTCTCACCTCCGCAACTCTGGATAGTGCTGGCCTTGATTCCTCTCCCGCACGTGAACTTGTATAGCCTCTGGTTCCTATCATCCACCCGGACACCGCAACAATGGCGAACCGTGCAGGCTTGCCGCCGCCACCTCCTAATCATGGATTCCAACAAGCACCACCCGGAATGGTCCAAGGCGGCCCTCCAGTAAATCGCCCTCAGCAACCTCAGCAACCACGACAACCTGTGTATCAACAGAATTTCCAGCAGGGTGGACCCATTCCCGCTTACCGTCCAGACACTGTTATCAACGCCTCCACCCGGATCCACGACATACGTCCCGAGAAGACGGAATCCGAGTCGTTCTGCAAAAAGCAGCTAACTTCGTATGAAGTATTCACCCTTCTCCCAAACAATGAAGATGACGGCAAAGACTCCAAGGGCTCCAAAGGAAACAAGGACTCCAAGAGCTCCAAGGATAAGAAGAAAGATAAGGACGACTCAAAGTCCAAAAAACGAGAGCGCTGGGCCAAGGTCACAATCAACCAGGAATCCTACCCAACTGAAAATATCATAAAGACGATTCAGAAGCTCGATGCCGGCAAACTGTCGATCGCGGAAAAGAAGGCCAAGCTGTTCCCAAACCAGAGTATGCAGGTCACCAACATCCTCGACAACAAGATCATGACCGAGCGCGAAGGCCAGTTCTTCGAGTGGGTCCTCGCCCAACTTCACCGCGAGGAGTCTACCAACTCAAAGACGGGTAACAAGGAGACTACCTCCATGACGATCTACCTCAAGCGCGCACCACTCCCACACATCGACGCTATCCAGTTGTACCGCGAGCGTCAAGAGCGAATGCGCATGCAAGCATTTCAAAGGCAGCAGCAGCAGCAGGCACAGATATTCCAACAACAGCAACATCAGGCGGCGATGCAGCAGCAACAACAGCAACAACAGCAACAACAACAACAACAGCAGATGGGTGGTGGACAGTACATGCCCCAGAATAACAAGGGCAACGTCCAACAACAGCAGCAGCAGCAGCAGAAAGGAGGCCCCTGGGCCCAACCTATCAAAAACAAGAACGCCCCTGGCGGCGTCAAGATTATCCAAGAACACCGCCCCGGCACACCCCACAAGTCGCCAAAGGGAAAAGCCGCCGGCACCAAAGTCCACATGAACGACTCGGATGACTACTCAAGCGGCAGCAACAGCGAAACGGAGTCGGACTACGATTCTGAATTCAGCCATTACGACAGCGAAGGAGGCACCCCACACACCAGCGCCTCATCTCGCTCCGGCGGCCGCAAGTACCCTCGCTCTCATCGACCGCTCCAGCGCTCCCGCGAGCGCCGCCGTGGCAGCCACTACGACCGCGGCGAGGACTTCGTCATGATCGACAGTCCCAGTCGCCGCCGCAGCTTCTCATACGCCCCTGACGTCCCACACCCCAACCGTCCCCTAGGCGGTGCACGCGTGAACAGCTACGGGCAGCCCAGCCCGGGAATCGCCAGCCCCAACTTCGATACAGACGCTTTCGCCGCGGGTGTCGTTGCCGCGGCTCGCGCTGCTATCGCCCAGCCAGCTATCATCCAGCAACCAGCCGCACAATACACAGCCGCGCCGCCGCAACGCATGATCTCCAATGTCAAGCGTGCAGCTAACGACGACGCGCGCTTGCGCGAGGCTGAGGATATTATGCGCCAGGATGCACTCAGGGACGCCCTAGCTCGGGAGTCGCTAGCTCGGGAGGCGTTGGCTCGGCGGGAGGACGCTGCGGCGAGAATTTCACGCCCCTATGGGCGGGACCTCCGCAACGAGGACTTCCGCAACGAGGGAGGCCGTGGGTATGCGCTGCAGCTTCCGAGACGGTACCTTGATGAGGATAGGGGAGAGAGGCTATATAGGGACCCACCTATGTCGCCTTCGGTGTCTTCCATGTCATCGGCACCGCTGTCGTCGTTGCCTCGTGATAGTGGCCGCAGTGGCCGCTATTCACCGGAGCCGAGGAGACGCAGCCCGGAGTACGACTATCGCTCCCGCAGCGGGATGCAGCGTATTCCCCTAGAGGAGGACAGGGGTTTCGACTATCCCCGGAATCCATTCCGGCCGCTGAGGGAGCCAAGGCCGTACTAGGTCTTGTCGGACGAGAGCCAGATTGGATACTGTTGACAAATCTTGTTGGTCGATGTGTATGAGCGTGTTTTTCCTGTGCAAAATTTGCCAGTGTGTATTTGGAGGATGATTAGTATTGCGGGACGCTTGCTATCTGATCCGTGTATTTTCTTTGGGCTGTGAGAGTATATCGAGGATGCTGGGTCTCCTTTTGTCTCAAGTATGGGCGTTTTAATGATTTTATGTAACGTTAGCAGACCATGGTCTCGCGCAAGCAAGGCGGATGATTCGAGGAGCAGGAGGCACTCCGTTGATGACAGTATATCATAGTACAGTAAATGAAGTATCAGCATTCATCTTATAATCTGTCCAACTTAACTTGATATAATGAGGGCAACGAAAGAGATGATGATTCAGTCGAGATGTGATAAAGCCCATAATCAACAGAAGAAACAGAGAAGGTTCATATAAGGTTAATATCCCTCCGCTGAAGCCTGGATGATAAGCCCCCCACATCGCCTCATCCTCTGCGTTGAGGCCCGACCCGTTTCTCAACGGCAAATCAGACAGTAGCGCTGCTGCATCCTCCCCAAAGAAGCATAAATGAGGGTTGGCGGACGTGAAGCGCTCCAATATGAGATCCCGGTCTCTGCCACCTTCAACGCTGCGGATGAGAGTGCATATAGTGTAGAGGCCCGTGGATGCATGGAAGGGATGGGAGGCAGGGGAGCAAGGGAGGGCCGGCTCGAACCGCCGGGTTGTACGAATAAACAGATGCCTCGATGGGGCCAATAGGGGGGAGGTTGGGAGATGCGTTGTCCCGGCATGGGGTTGCGTATGGAAGGAAACACACGGATAGTATATAAAAAGGACGCACATTAAAAGAAAAGCAATTATCTGACAGCATATAGGATCTTCAGAACCTCTTGAGAAATCAAAAATAGTCATCAGCAAGTAAATAGACCAAAAGAAAATAAATATAGATAACTTATCTTACAGCTGAAAGTCCGTAGTGATTTTCACATGTAGTCGTTCCCTCCGGGTAACTCTCATGGCAAGCACCGCGGATGGAAGTTGCGAAAGCGCCGGGAAAAGTCGTCAGTGGGCGGGATAAGGGTGCCCCGCTTGAGGTCATCACCCCCACTAATATTTTGGGGCCCGACAACTGGAGCAATTTGTTCAACAACCTCTCTCAACCATACTGTACATTATACACCTTTTGGTAGCCTTATTCAACTTCAAAATCACCAAGTTTATCTTTAAAATCAGTCAAGATGGCTCGTCAATTCTTTGTTGGTGGTAACTTCAAGATGTAAGTTCTGCCACTCTGTGCGATACCGGAAGTGGGGGAGGGGAGCTCTCTGGGCGTTGGGGACGACGAATATGAAGGTGCAGAGCAGGGCGATTGGGATGGGGGAATGAGGGGTAGATATGGAGAGCTAATTACTTCTCTATAGGAATGGCTCTGTCCAGAGCATCAAGAAGATCATCAGCGGTCTGAACGAGGCCAACCTCGACCCTAAAGTCGGTATGTACATATCGAATCGACGTCATTCACAATAGAGCTCAATCAGATGGCAATCGGAGGGCTGTATCCGAATCCAAGGGGCTGCTGGTATGGATAAAGAACAATCCCGGGGGATTGCAGTTGCTTCTCTCCATGGAGTTGGCTGCCTCTTCCTCTCAGAAGGGTCGAGAATTCTTCCCCCCGATGCTGGCCGCGGGCGGTCTGCCCAGCAAGCTTGGCTATCGCGGGCCTTTACTGTTTGCGAATCAAGATGATAGCCCAGTTGACAGAGCTCCTTGCGAAGCTGGCTCCGTCGATCTGTCTGCCAGTGCAACAGCATCTTAGGGAACCATACCTCTTTCCCTCGAAGAGCTTCTCGAGCATGAATGGCGTCTTTTCCAGCGGTTAGTCTATATTACATTCACGTATCTAACGCAATAAAACAGAGGTCGTCGTCGCCCCTCCCGCACTCTACCTCCTTCTCGCCCGCGCGGAGCTCCGCAAGGAGGTCGAGGTCGCTGCCCAAAACGTCTACGACAAGAACGAGGGCGCCTTCACCGGCGAGATCTCCCCCGCCCAGCTTAAGGACTCCAACATCGGCTGGACCCTGATCGGCCACTCCGAGCGCCGTGTCATCCTCAAGGAGTCTGACGAGTTCGTCGCCTCCAAGACCAAGAACGCCCTCGACCAGGGTGTCCGCGTCATCCTTTGCTGCGGCGAGTCCCTCGAGCAGCGCGAGAAGGGCGAGACCGTCTCCGTCGTCACCGCACAGCTCGGTGCCGTCGCTAAGGCCATCAGCGCTGAGCAGTGGGCTAACGTTGTCATTGCCTACGAGCCAATCTGGGCTATTGGTACCGGCAAGGTCGCCACCACCGCCCAGGCACAGGAGGTCCACATCGCTCTCCGCCAGTGGTTGTCGAAGACCATCAGCGACAAGGTCGCTGAGGAGACGAGGATCATCTATGGTGGCTCCGTCAGCGAGAAGAACTGCAAGGACCTGGCTACCCAGCCTGATATCGATGGGTTCTTGGTTGGAGGTGCTAGCTTGAAGCCAGCGTGTAAGTTTCTATCCTCCCCTGAACGAAGGAGGCAATCGCTGACTGTTTGTAGTTGTTGATATCGTCAACGCCCGCTTGTAAGCGGTTCCTGGGTTAATTAGGCCTATTTTGAGTGTGCAATGGCGGCAAGCTTTTACCCTGCAGCATAAAAGTAGAAAGTAGAATTGAAGTTCTCATGCAGCCCAAAAGTCTGTCCAAACAAACCCTGGTGGTGGACCGCTGTGATCATGTCGCCAATGACTGAACGCGAACACTCAATCCCACTGGATATAAACACGCTTGCCTTGTGAACCAATTTGTAGCTTCAAATTCTTCTTAGATGTAATTCGCTCCTATTTCGATTTTGTACATAGTATAGTCTTCCCTAAACGCCCTCAATGCCCCAACTTCTGGTATTCTTCCTTTCATACAATCCCACAACCATCCATCCATACGCCCTCCCTAGACCGTCATCGGCCCGCTGTGGTATGGCGACCAGATACCTCTCACACTGTCGTTGATAGACTTGACAGGCTTCGTCTCGGTCTTCAGCTTCTCGCCCGACGCATCCCTCAGCAGAACAGCCTTCTGTAGAATCGACATCGGCTGTAAGTTCCTGACGCAAATTGCCTTCTCGCGACCATTGATGAATGTGCCCTTGATGACCGGGTGTTTGCTCGGACGGGGAGAGACGGTGATTTCGATGCTTGGGTTGGCGGCAGCGAAGGCGGGGAGTTGGTCGCGGAGGAAGGCGCTGAGGGATGTTAGTATTAAAAACCTTTATACAAGTAGGAGAAGGGAATGGAAACATACTTCATGCCCCTTGAGCTACCAGCCCAGTCGCAGTAGTGGAAATCGAGCTTCTTGCACTGCAGGATGAAGGCGCCAACGCCATTCTACAAGCGTTGTTAGCAAACATGCGGGGCCAAACAGGCGCAGACAAATCTTACCTGTCCAGAGGACAATTTCTTTAACGCTTTCGCACCCATGATGTGTAATTGACTTGTCGTGGTCTCTAAACTCGTGGTTTCCTTGGACGTTCTACAGAATCCCAAAAATAAGGCTCCGACCACGTGACCCTGGGAAATTTCTCGCTTCGCGGTCCAAGCTTGACGCGCCGATGTCACTCGAAACAGAAGCTGGAACTGGAGCCTTAACCTTTGTTTCGCACCTTCAACAACTTCATCCACCCGGCTGTCCGATTCCAGCAGCTCCTTTGGACGGAGAGCTTCCTACCTCAAGATCATCCACATCTTTCGTGATGACGGACAAATTACCCCCCAACCTCCTCGCGCTCTTTGCGCCGCGCCCAGGACTGCGATGGGTGCCCCCCAGTGATCATGCACCTCAGGACCGGATGACCGCAACCATCTCTGGTCTGGCTGCATTCCTACCTGCGCTGGAGGAATATAAGGCTACGGATAAGTATGAGCCGACAGAGAGCTGGCTGCAGCGCAAGGATAGAGTCAGATTGGAGAAGAGGGAGGCACAGGAGCAGCTCTTGAAGGAGGGCCCAGCCGATTGTGAGACCCCCTCACAAGGCGCCAGATGTTGTCGTCTACAATCCTACAGAAGAGTATAAAGCTAATATTATTGCTCTAGATAAACCTCAAGAGGACCAGAATATTCGCGGTGATGCTTTCAAGACTTTGATCGTTGCGCGCCTGAGTTACGATGCGACAGAGCAGGACTTGGAGCGTGAGTTTGGACGTTTTGGTCCCATTGAGCGTGTATGTATTCCAATTCTACAATACCTTCTGTACTGTGCTAACGTCAATCTACAGATCCGTATTGTAACGGATACCCACCAAGACGAAAAGCCCAACAAGAAGAAGAAGAAGCATCGCGGCTATGCCTTTGTTGTTTTTGAGCGCGAGAAAGATATGAGAGGTAAAGCGGCCACATATACCCCCAACCCCACATTCTTGCCCAGACGATCTATCGATCTATCTTCCCTGATTCGGAGAGTCCCTAAGTACCCACGGCCCTCAAGCTTGCCTACTGGGATATTCTGTTTCTTTTTCCTTTCTTTCCTTTGTTCACTCTTCCACCGATCAAGGTATATTTTCTAGGGGTAACAAAACTAACAAACGCGCTCTTGCGCATCTTAATAGCTGCTCTAGATGGATGTGACGGCATTAGAATCAAAGAACGACGCATCAAAGTCGACGTCGAACGCGGCCGCACTGTCAAGGGCTGGAAGCCACGTCGCTTCGGTGGCGGCCTTGGAGGCAGAGGTTACACAAAGGCTGTTCCACCCCGCCCTATGGGACCAGGTGGATTTGGAGGCGGACCTGGACCTGGTTTCCGTGGTGGATTCAGGGGAGGGTTCGATGGAGGTCGCGGCGGTGGTGGCTTCCGGGGTGGAAGAGGTGGCGGCGGTTTCCAAGACCGCGGGCCAGGAGGTGGAGGTAGAGGAGGTATCGGCTATCAAGGCAGTGGATTCGGTGGCCGCGATGGTGGCAGGGGTGACCGCGATAGAGGATTCGGAGCGCCTCCACCAAACGCCCCAGCTGGACCACGACCAGGCGGCGGTGGTTACCCTCGCAATGGGTATGGCCAAGGCTCGCCGGACCGCAATGGGCCACCTGCTGCTGGTGGGTATGAACCACGCGGTGGCCGCCCTCCGTACGACGACAGGGGACCAAGTTCGGGTGGGTACAGAGGTGACAGAGGTGGTGATCGATATGGTGGTTCTAGAGGAGGTGACTACCGTGGTGGCGGTGGTAGCGGAAGCAACATGGAGCCGGTAAGACCTCGCGAGGGCGGTGGATACCGTGACAGAGACTCTGGACGCGGCGACCCACGAGACCGCGATCCAAGAGACCGGGACCCACGCGACATGGGCCGTGAACCCAGAGACGGACCCAGAGACGGACCCAGAGACGGAGGGTATGGTGGTCGCCCACGCGAGGAGGATATGTCGAGGAAGCGCATGTACGACGACGGAAACAACGGCTACATCGAAGACCCGCGAAAGCTACGACGGTACTAAACAAGCAAGCTTCTTTGACAGCAGGTGGCTTGGGTGGGTACGGGTTTGAACCTTTCAGCTTTTTCTTCCCTCTTGCAACAGGGGTAAGCAACACTACAGCTACAGGTGCACGTTTGCGACTTTCATTATCAAGGAGGTATGAAGGTAGTATTTGCTGCTCTGCCTGACCACGCATACATCTCCCGACTTCGGACCAAGCTTCTAGGCCCATGAAACCGTCGATGCACTTCATTTGGTAACTTGGATCCCTACAACTACTACGTCTGCCTCCCACTTGGCAATTTTCTTGCTACAGCTTGTTTCAAAATAATCGTTTCTTCGGCTTCAAGAAACTTGGGTAACCCGACCCTCCCCTGGCCAATTACGGAAAACCTTCTACGCCTTCTGCCAGTTTCTGGCCAGAACCTTGTCGCCCTTGTCCTGGATTGCAATCCGAATTCGAACTTTCGTCCATGTCGTTTACTTTTTAGTACTTTTGTTTTTTTCTCGCCTTGTCCTAGTGTTGGCGGTGAGTATGGGATGGTGGGCGGTGGGTTGGGGGTCCAACATCTAATCTTAGGTTCCTCAGGCGGGTTTGTACTTGTACGATAGTCTCGCAATGCTGTGTTGTTAAGAGTATAAGTGTATGGCGCGAGACCAGGGGGAGTTCGCCGGTGGGTAGGCTAGTATAAAAGCGATTCAGATGAGATGTGCAGTGTTCTAATGTAGTGATATTGCAGTAGTTCTTATCCAAGTTAGCGGACACACATGAGCGCATCTTCCCCAAACACATCCACCACCCCTCCCTGTCGTAAAATCATACCCCCAACCCATTTCCTCCCCCCTTCCACGCTCTTCGACCCAAACTTAACAACCGTACACCCCCGCACCTTCGCCGCAGACCAGAGCACTCCATCTTCCTTCTCCTGCGCTAACCGCCGCGCCCTCCACGCCTCCTCATCCGACGCCTCTGTCTTCCCGTCCTGTTCCACCGCCTCCTTTGACCTGAAGTCCCTTGCCCCAATTCTCGGCTGTGCGCTAAACTCGGCGAGGAAGAATGCTGATAACGGCGCCATTAGCGGGCCCGCCAGGATGAGCGTCCCGAACACGGAAAGAGTGTGCATTTTATCTTTCAGTGGCAGCGCGGCCGTGCTATCATCGGGGGTCAGCGCGTCGCCATCTAAGATGAGGTTGTCGCGCAGCAGCAGCCGGGGGCGTGCGCTGTCCTCATCTTCGTCGTCGGCTGCGGCGCGCCAGACTTCATTCCGGCCGGACCAGGAGGTGAAGTCCCAGCTTTCATTCCGAGAGGTGCGACCAGCGGTCACCCAATCGAGGAGGCAGAGGGTTGCGGTTGTATGGAGGGTGAAGATCTGGCACTGGACGTAGACGGAGTTGGCGAAGGGCTGGACGGGGTCGGGGAGGAGGCAGAGGGCGGAGGAGGCGTGGAGGGTGACTGAGAGGGTTTGGGAGGATTGGAGGGTGGGGCTGGCGGATTTGAAGACTTTGGTGTGGCCTTGTGTGGCGATGGTGAGTTTGGCAGAGGGGTGGACGTCGATCTGGAGGAATGTTAGAGTCGACGTTGTGGGTTCGTGGTTGGGGATGGAGTAGGAAACGTGACTTGGAAGACAATATGCAGAACGAAATGCCTGGCAGTGCAGGCTCGCTTTGCGTCGCCTGATAGACTATGAAAATGTTTCTCACCTTGAGGAGGACTTGATCGCCTGCAACAAGACCGCCGCCGTAGGTTAGAAGAAAGGCGAGGGCGGATTTCAGGTCCCCCACTGGTGATGGTGGAGTGATGATCTTTAAAGGATACTGAAAAGTGGCCTTGACAAGGCCAGAAATGCCATTGGGAAGTAACCGTGCAATTAGATGTCCTTCTCCCGGTTTTGAGAAGGATACTGGGAAAGGAGAGGTGGTCATGGTGGACCTATCTGTGCATAGCTGGGATAAAGACGGATATAAGTGAATGACGTAGGGGAGAGGGTATCTATATCGAGGTTAGCAATGCATACAATATAATTATATTTTATGTCTGGAATACGCACCAAATGCCAACTGGAATAATTATATTGCTGGATTCTCCCATCGTTGAAACCTGTAAGAGAGATAAGAAAGTCGAGGCCGGAAGAGGACTAATACGGCTTAGCGCTTGATTGACCAACTTCGCGCTAAACCTTAAAGTGTGTCCATTCAGCCCGCACTTCGCGTCTCTCCAACATCGACGCGACTTGGTATTTCATGTTGACAATCAGCGCGCTCGCATCGCAATCCACGACAAACCGATGTTCGGAGTGTAACGCAAGCAATCGATTAATTGCGCGCACCTGCTCGAAATAAAAGTCCGAGAAAATCGACTATGGCTTCGTCCGGAGAAGCGACCGCGAGCCAGCGGCGCAAGTCGGGAAGGGCTGTCAAGGTCCCCGACAAGTTTCAGCCGGAGGTCGAATCGTCGAAAAATGCCGGCGCAGGCGGGAAGAGGAAAAGGAGTGGCGATGATATGGAAGGAGTAGAGAATGAGGAGGAACAGGAAGAAGAGGAGGAGGAGAGCGACGAAGAAGACGATGAGGAGAGCGAAGAGGAAGAAGCGCCTGTGAAGAAGAAGTCCAAGCCGAAGGCAGCGGTCACAAAGAGCGCACCAGTTGCAAAGAAAGCCAAGGTCAATGGCAGTGCCCCACAACCAAAAGCGCATTCAATGAGGCTCCCGAGCAGGGCGAAGAAGCCAACTGGGAAGGTGGTGTTCAAGGACAATGATGCGGAGGGGCTTTATGGTGAGTGAGCAGTGAGATGTATGCGGACGTCAGTTAACAATTACAGCTGAAATATTCACGAGCGATAAATCTTCGAAGGATGTTGCGACACAGTGGCTTGGTGAATACGACGCAGACAACACAGCAGCAATGGCGGACCTTGTCAACTGCGTCCTGAAATGCGCTGGCTGCGATATCAAAGTGACGGAAGACGACATCAATGACCCAGATAACAGCCCAAACCGACTCAACGAGATCCAGGACGAGCACAAGGAGAAGAATGTTGCCGACTACCCATTGATTTCGAAGGCGAAATCCTCCCACGCATTTAAAGTCTGTCTCACGGATTTCTTCGAATCGCTGATGGGACTCATGCATTCGACTACTGTTCTATACGAGGATATTGCGCTGATCGAGAACATTCATCTGTGGATCACAAGCATGTCTTCATCCTTCCTTCGCCCCTTCCGACACACTGCGACTGTTATTGCACTCGCATGCGCTACGGGCCTGTGCGAGGTAGCGAAGTCGCAGGTGCAGAACACAGCAGACATGCTTACATTGATGGAGAAGGAAGAGAAGCTCGGGTCGAAAGCAAACAAGGGCCGCCTTGCAACATACCAGAAGAACATCGACAAGGGAAAGCAGCACCGCGAAACTTCAGAGGGGACCATCAAGGACTTCTTCGATACTGTGTTTGTCCATCGATATCGCGACGTGGACCCGAAAATCAGAACAGATTGTGTCGAAGCCTTGGGGCAATGGATTCTCATTTTACCAACTACATTCTACGAAGGGACATTTCTACGATACCTAGGCTGGCTGCTCTCCGATCAGAACGGGCCCACACGACATGAAGTTATCAAACAATTGGAACGGATCATGAAGTACGGCGAGCTTGGTGGGATACGCAACTTTATCGACAGATTCCGTCCTCGCATTGTCGAGATGGCAACAAAAGATGCAGAGACAACCGTTCGCGCATCGGCTGTGGATCTCCTTGATATGATCCGCGAGAAAGGCATGCTGGAGCCGGACGACATTGATATTATCGGCAAGCTCATATTCGACTCTGATATAAGGGTGCGCAAGTCTGTCGTTAACTTCTTCGCGGCCAATATTGAAGATCTGTACGAGTCTAAGATTGAAGACCTTGGCGGCGAGGAAGCACTGGATGAGGCATTCACTCTGGACGATGAGAATAAGGAAAACCCATGCTCGGGCTGGATTAAGCTGAAGGCTCTGGCAGAGGTGTTGTTGAATTACGATGACGGAGATGCTGTAGATGAAGGGTCAAGTCAAGACGACGACCTCGTCATTAGTGACGGCACAATCAACGCCGCTGGTTTTGAGTCGAGATACTCCCTTGCGGCAGAGGTTCTATATGACAAGGTCGCCGAGCTTCAAGACTGGGAGATGCTGACTGGATACCTGCTGTTTGATCACTCTAATAAGCAGAAAGCCGGGTCGGTCTCTGTTGCCGTCAGGAGCGCATTCAAGCTGGAAGAGAAGGAGGAAGTCGCCCTCCTGGAGATCCTACACGCAGTTGTGAAGACCCACCTAGCCAGGCTAGGTGAGGACCACCACCAGAAAAAGAAAGGTGGAAAGTCAGCTTCCCGTGTCGATGAAGACTCGACGGCACGGAAACTCGCGGCTGTCCTTCCCCGCCTGTTGAAGCTATTCGGATCAAAGCCGAAGACGTCAACTGCCGTCCTTCGTCTCGAGCACGTTCTAAACCTAGGCATCTTCCAAGAGCTGCGCCAGGACTCGACTGCGTATGCGACCTTATTACACGAGATCAAGTCTCAGTTTAAGAGCCATGCGGATGCACATGTTTTGAGGGAGGCCAGTGTTGCTTTGCTGCATGCACAGGCATTTGAAGAACTCGGAGAGACAACGGAAGATCAGATGCAATCACTTTGGGTCGACACTATTGACGATTTGAGGAAGCGTTTCCCAAAGAGCACTGAGATATCGGTCAGAGGCGACACGAAAGTCGAGCTTGTCCTCCAGCTAACGACAACGGTTACCCGACTCAATCGGCTGGCGGGGATAAGCAATCCCGTGGAGCTATTTGAAAAGGCACCTAAAAAGACCGCGAAAGGCGACAGATCCTCTACAATGCCAGTCATTGATATGCTTCTCGAGCTTGTCGGCCGCGGCTTCCTAGATACCCCAGATCCAGATATCGATGACGAAGAGGATAAGTTGGTCATCAGCGCCATCCAGACCTCTCTATTCTACTTCATGTGGAAGGGCCGCGCCTTGAAGGAGGCGGTTGAGAATGCCGAAGAGGTCTCCGACGTAGATGTCGATGAGATCAAAGAGCGCACCGAAACCTTCTCCGACAAACTCATCAGCACGCTCTCCTCACGCGCTGGCCTCGACCCCTGCCGCCTCCAGGCCACCGGCTCCATCCTCGACCTCTACACCATCTTCCGCTCCATCCTCACCAGCAAGAAAGCCGAAGCCGCGTTGGCCGAAAACGACTTCTCGCATCTCCTTACCCTCGTCCGCCACATCGCGCCAGAAGTCCAGGAGGAGATTACCTCCATCTTCGCAACGGCTGAAAAGCACTATGCCAACAAGGCGCACAAGACCCTTGAGCCGCCTGCTGACAATGACGACCCAGAGGATATTGACTCCGATCCCGAAGACGACGACGAGGGCCTCACGGATGCAGAGCGCCAGGTTGACGGCCTGAAGGCTGAGCTGCAGCTGTGCGACCTTAGCTCCAAACTCGTCCTCGCCATCTACGCGCGCGTCATCGATGCAGAGGGTGCCTTGGAGGGGAAGCTCAAGCACCGCATGATCCGCAACAAACGCAGGCTGGGGGCGAACGTCGCGCAGATCCTGGCTGTACTAGAAGAGCCGAATCCGAAGAAGGGGAAAAGGGGGAAGACGTCGGGAGGGAAGAAGCCGAAGGAGAGCGAGGCGAGGGCGAAGATGAAGAGTTTAGAGATTGTGGTCGATGATGATGAGGACGAGGACGAGGAGGAAGAAGTCGATGAGGAGGAGCGGAGGAGACAGGAGCTAATTGACGAGGAGGGTCCACCGAGCGCGGACGAGGCAGACGAAGAGATTGTTGAGGAGGAGGATGAGGAGATCTTGGGGGATTAATCTGGTGCGCTATGAATGGCTATGGTCTATATGGGATCTGTCACAAATGATAACTTATGGGGGGGAGGGGGGCGGTGAGGTTGCTGGTGTCTGGCGTTCCGGGCGCAGCTGTAGGATATTGCTTGGTACTTGGCTATCTATGGAAGCTTTGATGGGGCTTGGCGGGGTTTACGCCAGCTCTTTTATGATTCCTTCATGCGCGCGAACACTTTGGGTCGCGCAAGCTTGGGGGAGTGGGATTGCTAGGTCTTGTAGCTTGCGAAAAACCTTTTAAATATATCCTGCTTTTTTACCAATGGCGCGCGATGCATAGTTGATGACGGGTGATTGGGGAGATATGGGTCCAACATCGACGACAACGGTCGCTATTGGCAATGGCGCACAGATGCAGCGTCTTGTCGACATATTTCCAAGCACCATTTTTGGCATTTACCCCGTCAAATAGAGTATCCCGACGAGGATCCCGGTGTCATGGTGCTGGGATGAGAGGATGAGAGGGACCTTGGGGTCGGGCCGTGGACTGACTGACATGTGTCGAAACTCGCTGGCAGGACGTGGGGACACTGCGCTAACGGCAGCACTGGTACCCCTACTGTAGCCTACCACCGTACCGTACCGGATCCCCGTGTCGCCACCGCACGGGGAGCTTGACGTGCATAACCCAGAGTACAGAGTACCGGACCTCAATCTACCCAGCTTCCCGGTCCTTGTTTCCCCCCTCCTCTCCTTCCGTCCCTCCTACCCCCCCGATTGCGGTACACGACGCCCAGCGAAGGGAAAATATATACATACATATTACCCCTCTCTGCCGTGGCAAAAGTCGATATAACCGCCTTTCCTGACTCCACTACCACTACTGCTGCTACTGCTTCTACTCCCCACCGTGCTACTTTCCTGTCGTAGACCTAGCTCCTCCTCGCCACTCAGACACGCCTCGATCTCGGGTCAGACCGACTGCGTGAGCTCCACGCGCCACAGTGGTACTAGCTATAGGTGCGGCCGCACCCACCAAGCAAGATGGAACGCACGGCGCGGATGAGCTTGCGCGAGGAGCCGCCCATGTTCCCGACTTACCTCTCAGGCGGTGAGCCTAGTGCGCTGGGCACGGAGGCGCTTGCGGACACGAACAGGGCCGCAGACAGGGCCACGGAGGCTGAGGGGGATAATGACCCCTTAGGAGGGAGCGACTCGTCATTTGAGATTGAGGTAGGGGCGAGGAGCGAGATCACGGTGGTGATGGTGAGTGCTGTTCCACCCTGAGGAGTTTACGAGTTTGGTGAGAGGAGACGACAAGGCCGGGGGGTAGGGATGAGGTGGTTACGCATGAGGGCTAACGACACCGGGCAGACCTTCGATGAGGATTCGAGCTATGGGACTGATGATGCGGATAGCGGTCTATTCTATGAGACTGTAGGGTCCAGTGCGTTTACGTTCCCCAAGGAAAATGGGAGGACCTATCACGCGGTATGTATCACTCCTCCTAGACGGATGAGGCAGAAAGCCCTCAGACGATCCGCATGCTGATCGAAGCGGGGTGCAGTATCAAGAAGGCAGTGAGTCCCCGCTGAGCACCCCGTGCTGCGCTATAGCTAATAGATCATCAAAGAATATCTCATGCCCAATGACGAGAAGGAGCAAGATAGGTAATTAACGTATCCCGAGGGAGTGGTTATGGTTTACCAGATGACTAATGACGTCCTACCAACAGGATGGACATGATCTACCACTCGCTGAGCCTGATGTTTGAGGACAAGCTCTTCTTCGCGCCAGTCAAGAACCCGCAGCGCATCGCTGACATGGCGACTGGCACTGGCATCTGGGCTATAGATGTTGGTGACAGATATGAAGGCGCCGAAGGTTTGCCGACCCCCCCTCCCCCCCAACTCTCCCATCTATGCTGAGCCTCTACTAACAACCTCCAGTCATTGGAATCGACCTCTCCCCCATCCAACCCAACTGGTAAGCCCTGTCCTGCTTAGCCCCAAGGGCACACTACTCCCACCTGATACTCACCCCCCTTAGGGTCCCCCCCAACGTCCAATTCCGCGTCGACGACATCGACAAAGACTGGATGTTCGAGCACCCCCTCGACCTAATCCACTCTCGCCTCTCCTCCGGCCTCGCCGTCCGCGACTGGCCCCGCTACCTCAGCGAATGCCACAAAGCCCTCAAACCCGGCGGCTGGGTCGAAGCACAGGAATTCAGCGTCTCCATGGGCTACGAGGACGACTCGCTCCCCCCAAATTCCATGATCAAGAAGTGGCACGAGGAGGCTAACCGCACCTTCACAGCCGCCGGGTGCGATCTCCGCTTCGAGGGCGAGACGCTGAGGCAGCAGATGATTGATGCCGGGTTTGTGAATTGTGTGGTTCAGGAGTATCGGTGGCCGATGGGGCCGTGGCATGAGGATAAGCGGCTGAGGGATTCGGGGGCGTTTGCGATGATGAGCATGTTGACGGATATGGAGGCGATTAGTCTGGCGAGTATGACGAGGTATGGGGGGTGGAAGATGGATGAGCTGAAGGTGTTCTTGAAGGCCGTGAAGAAGGAGTGGAGGATGAAGTCGATTAAGGCGTATTGGCCGCTGTATGTGGTGTATGGGCAGAAGCCGGAGGAGAGGCCGAAGGGGGAGTGAGTGGGTGGGCGTGGCATAGGTAGGGGGAAGGGGCACATGTGGAGAGGGCTATTATTGTTGCGGCGTTTGATATAAATCAAAATGTAGGCATGCCAGGTTAGCAAAATAGGGACTCGGGAATCCGTCAAAGCATCATTTTCGACTTATTGATTAGCTGAGTAATGCGAGCTGCAGGAGAGACCAGATCTGTCGTTGGTTATTTAAGGGTCTAGTACAGTAAGCTTTTATGTCAGGGTCGTATTTTCAGGGCCCTTTAGTCCCTGTCCCATACTGTTTTTATATTTCTTAGGGGCGAAGCCACTAAATGTCATAACCTTGGCAACTCAACTCCCACACGGTATATGTATGACGAGGCTGAGACATCTACGGCCAGCTTATGCTCGTCGACGCACGCTCAGACAACATGTGATTAATACATACCACAAAGACACCACAAAAGCACACCTACCCATGCAGTAGTTCCCATGCTGGGAACCTCTTCTGTCGTCTTTTTCTGTGTTCCCACCCGCCAAGTAGTCCACATCGACCACATACCTAATACATACCCAATAAGGACATTACCCGCCATCCCAGCCGTGCATTTCAGCTACTCCATCTAAGCATGGGCGCATTCCCTCCTAACAAGGGTTACACTCAGCCCTCAGCCCTGGGGACGCGGGAGATAGACCCTGCCCGCCCTGACTGTATCTCACAGTAGTGAGATCGTCGACCTGAGTACCCCCTACCTCTCCACCACCACCTATCCCCATCGGTTCATCTCCAGCCTTTCCCAAGCCGGCCTTGCACGCAGCATATACATAACCCGTCCGTCACACCAGCGCTACACCCCGAGCTCAGCTCAGCCCCCGATGTCGAATGAGGCATCACCGATCAGCAGATGCCCAGTCTGCAGCCCACCATTGGCGCGGGACCCGTCCTCGGTGCCGTCTCCCGACGTACAGGGCCTCACCTTCCTACCGCAGCCATGCCGTGTATCGTTACGCTCCAGCTATATATATGCCGATGCCCCCCTCCTCCCTCCCGCTCCCTGGGTCGCGGCGAATATAAACACCTAATGCACTCTTCCGTGAGAGACCTCTCTACACACCCAAACTCGCAGTAGTAGTATTTAAAGAGCGCACACAATGGCTACCCTCAAAGACCGCACCAAGACCGCTTTGGGAGCGGCTGCTACCGCCGCGGCGAGCAAGCTAACGAAGAAGCGCATGTCCTTCCAACCTACATCTGCGCAATCCCCACCCCCCGACGACCCGAACGTTCACGTCAAGGCCGGCGAGCCCGTCACAGTAACCCAAGAGCCGTCGCCCGAGCAGCGATTCCCCGACCTCGAGAGAGAGAAGAAGACCAGCGGGCGCCGCCTTATCATCGCCTGCGACGGCACCTGGACGGTACGCTCGCTCCCCCCACCCCTCAGACCTAGTTCTAACACCGCCCAGAACAGCTACTCCAACGCCCCCACCAATGCCCTGGGCGACCTCCTCCCCAGCATCTTCTCCCACACAACCGTCACCCTCCCTTCCAACATAACCCGCATCTGCCGCGCCCTCAACACCAACGCCGTCGCCACCGAGGACACCGAGCCGCGCCCCGCGCAGATCGTCTTCTACCACCCCGGCATCGGGACTGATGGCGGTATCGAGGACCGCATCATCGGCGGCGCGACGGGTGCCACCATCTCCCTGCACATCAGCGAGTGCTATGGCTTCCTGTGCAACAACTGGCAGGTTGGAGATGAGATCTTCCTCTTCGGTTTCAGTCGCGGCGCTTACACCGCGCGTGCGATCGCGACGCTCATTACGGATATTGGGCTCCTGACGGCGAAGGGGATGGAGTTCTTCTTCCAGATTTTCGAGGATTGGAAAGATCAGAACGTCCCTGAGGTGCTGGCGAAGCAACAAGCGGAAGAGAAGATTAACGGTGCCCAAGGCGCATTTAAGGGGTTACCCGCCACCCCTCCCATGCCGAGCAAAGCATACGCCGACGAGCTATACAAGG